>LS557912.1:481006-520780 GCA_900490775.1 Pristionchus maxplancki
CTTTTACATATACATAGGTACTTTCAGAAAATCACAATAACTTTTTGCGGAAATCGGTATTACCAAGGTTACACCATAATGTCGGCCACCCGACCGCTCCGCACCAGCGCATCAGCCAGGAATGAGTTTCAATATTTCGAAATGTTGCCCGAGCTTTCCTCTTTCTAATTCGCTTTTGGAAAAATTCCTATCATTATTTTGAGCCGAGTTATGACCATTTTGGTATGACGAATTTCGTGAAAAAGTACAGTATCCTCCATCTTTGACCTACCGTAACCCGAAAATGAGACTTGATATCAAAAATCCGGAAGCGTAGTTTGAAAGAGCATCATTCATAGTACCTTACATAAACTTGGTGGGCGGGTAGGACATATGTTTTTCTACCGCCGCGGCGTGGGTGATTCTCTGGCGATTCGCCTCATATGCGAATTCAATAAACATAAGGACCGAACAAAGAAAGCAAGCTAAAAACGACAAAAAGTCAGACATTTCTTCACGCTTAGAGCTTATCAAACGCAAGGGCGGCAGATCGAAGGAGGGAATGACTGTTTGACAATGATAAAAACGAGTGAGTCAGAAAATAGAACAAGCGTCATCTCTCGATCTTCCCAGAGACCAATGTTCTCGGATTACCAAATTCAAACACTATTGTTGCAAAGGATATCCTGTGGCATTCTTTATCACTCTGATAACTCTTTCGCATCGTCGATCGATGCTCACTCCAATCCGACTGCCCTCAGACTGTAATCGTACAGCTGCTTGCACGCCAGATCGTCGAGAGCGAGGGGATTCTCGGCCTTGCGCGTGCAGTCCTGAGATGATTAGATACTCATTTGAAACTCATTCCAGCCCACATTTTATAGCATGTTAGCTTGCCACCAAGAACCGCAAGTGAATAACGGGCCCAGAGTGTGTGTATGACATACCGAGAAGTAATGCCCTGACACGCCCCTCATCTCTCTCGACAGCGCGCAGTGCAGAGTTGTCTGAGCCCCGTCTTTGAGCGATTTTAGCGTCGGATAACTAAAATGATCAAGTTTGTATGATCAAAGTAAAAAACGAACGCTGCAATGGCGATCATCTGATAGAAGATGTTGAGATCGCGTCCGATCTCCGTTGCGATGTTGCCTGAAATTGGACAATTTTCATGGTTTACATATTTTTTGGTTCCCCGAATCAGAAACATACCAGGATGTAGGGAATTCACAGAAACTGTAAAATTGCCCCTCGAGCGCAGTCGACGAGTCAGCTCGCGAGCGTGCATGACCTGCACAAAAAAGCTACACGTAAACGAAATTAGAGAAGTATATATCCGTGATGTTGTCAAATTCGTAAAATAGCGAGTGAAAAATGAACTTGAGCCAATTTGGTCCTTGCATATGCCGTGAATCCGCCGTAGTTCACGTTCTCGTCAATGGTGGAGAGATCGAGATGCGTAGAGATCTGAACGGAACTTGATTAACATGATGAAAATAACGTTCAGTCAATCTCTCACCGTGGTATGGGCGAGACTGGAAACGCTGACGATCCTGCCCTCGGAGGATTTCTCGATGAGCGGCAGCAAGAGTTCCGTGAGCAGGAAGGGGCCTGAAATATGCGTATTTGTTTCGAATACAGGCAAGGGCACTGACTACAGGCACTGTACACCTTTCTACGGTATTTGCCGTACTTACCCAAATGGTTCGTTCCCCACGTCATCTCATGTCCGTCCTTTGTCCTCTCGTAGTTGCTCATCCACACGCCCGCGTTGTTCACCAGAATGTCGATGCGGGATTCGACTAGAGAAAATCCTATTTGACGTCTGCCTCACTCAATGAAACACGACATGTGAAACTAAAGTTGTGAAAACCGACGTTCGATCAGTTTCGCCGCACACTGCCTGACGTTCTCCATGCTACCGAGGTCGCAATTGACGTAGATGAGGCGCGAGGCGTCACAGCCGGCCTGAGGGATCGGAAATTAACTGGGGACTCGAAAATGGAATCACAACCTTGACCAGCTCGCTCTTGGCTGCGGCGGCGCGCTGCTCGCTGCGACACAGCATGTACACCTAAATTGTGCGTCCATTTATTAGCCCAATCGAACATCTGCCTCAAAATCAAGGGAACCGCACCTTGGCGCCCCTCAGATTCAGGTCCTTCACTGTCTCCAGCCCAATGCCGGTGTTGCCGCCCGTCACCACTGCCACCTTTCCTCGAGCGGACACGTTCTCCGTGAATTGACCGCCTTTGAAGTAGCGCCTGTAAGGAACACGAGGGGAACAAAAAGTTCAAAGATCAACCACCTCGGCAACAGTAAACAACTCACCTCGCAAGATACACGCCGATTGCGCTGACTATGAGAAGAGCAACATAGGAGTTGACGCACTCGATCATTCTGCAAATAAATAGCAACGAAATTGCAAAACTCGGGGTAATTAGCACAACCAAAGCGAGGCGAAATAGAGCGATGCACCCTGGCATCGGGGTTATATAGATGAAGTAAGCAGCGTCGAGCACTCAATGAAACAGCCGTTATGTCAGATTGTCTGATATTGTCTGCCTGAGTGTTCCCCAGGGAACACATTTGCCCAATCTTCTCTTCCCTCGTGTCCCACTTTGTGAGCAAATGCACGCAGTTTGTGCGCAGCGGACACATCTCTGTGATCTGTTCAATAGGTGGTTACCAACTTCCAAGAACAATGCAAGATCGAAATATGAACTTTGATCACCATCATTCATTTATCACGCGTTCCCTGGGAAAGATACAGTGCACTATGTGATTTGCAGACCGCCCGCCGATTACGACTGTTCCAGTATTGTATCACAACAACCTGTTTACGTTTCCATGCGCAACACCCAGACACATTCCTCGGATGAAGTGTCGTGAAATCTCTCCTGTAATATTTTCTCCAGTGAGATGTTTCATCTCCATCTTGTCTTCCTGTTCTTCTTTTCCTATTCATTCGCCCTCGGAGAGACATCGCTTCGTTTCCTAGTTGTTGGGGATATTGGAGGTATCCTTATTTAATCTTCTTCAACCTTTCCCTACTCCAGGCATGCCCGTCGTCGACGTGACATCCACCCAACTGCAAGTAGCCAGGGCGATGATTGCCCGATCCAGAGGTCTTACTTCCATCATCAATCTGGGCGACAACTTCTACTTCACGGGAGTCATGAGCGATACGGATCCCCGGTTCCAAGTAGATTCACTCCTCAAACTATTTGGAATTCTCACAATCAGACAACATTCGAGAACGTATACAGAGACACGCGCGTTCCTTGGCTAACCATAGCTGGAAATCACGATCACATGGGCAGTGTTCACGCGCAAGTGTCGTATACAGCGAAGAGCAAATTATGGTTTGTGGGAATTTCGAAATTGTGATAAATGATGCGAATGCGTCTCAGGTACTTCCCCTCTCTCTACTACAACAAGATATACCAAGATGGGAATTCTACTATTGAGTTTGTCATGCTGGACACTGTCGAGTTGTGCGGCAACACTGTCGGTGAGAGCGAGAGAATTTCGTATTTTCATCCTTTTTAATTTCATTAGATGTCCAAAGCGGCAAATTCTTCGACTTTCTCATGGACTATCTACGAAGGTCGTTGCATGGACAGCCGATGACACCGATGGATCCAGAAAAATCGGAAGTACAGTGGGCATGGATTGACAAGACGCTGAGGGAGAGCACGTATGCGAGATCGATAAAGCGCAAAAAAAGATTTTCGTAAAAAGATAGTATTTGCAGCGCCGACTACCTCTTCGTGACCGGTCATTATACCGTGTATTCCATCGCGTCGCAAGGACCGACGCAGTGTCTGATAGAGAGATTGGTTCCACTGCTCAAGAAGTATCGAGCGACAGCGTATTTCGCTGGGCATGAACACACTCTTCAGGTAGTGACAGTTGGCACTTCTGCACATGACTGAATTGTCACTCCATGCCTGACCAACAACCCTCTGAACACCCATTCAATTGCGGAACCCATTACCTAGCCGCCTCATTTTCTGCAAAGTCTTTCGTTATATTCAATGCCAGCACCTCGAGTATGAGGGAGTCACCTACATCATCTCTGGAGCGGGCTCTCGCTCTGACCAGACCACTCCATTCATGGAGGATGTGAGGCAGAGAGGAGTAGCTGTGCACTGGCAGTAAGCATACCCTTTCTTGTTACACGTCTCTATTCCCATCTCAGTTACCCGCCCTTCTCCCTCCTGCACATTCTATCCCAGCTGGGCGTTAATGATGGAGGCTTTGTGGAGCTCGAAGTAGCTAAGGTCTAACCATTTTGTCTCTCCTTTTCGTCCATTTTCCCAATTTCAGAGCAAAACAACAGTGTATTACTTCAATAAGGAAGGCGATACCAAATACGTTTCCTATCTGCGTCCCCGATGGATGACGAGTTCCCCTTCTTCTGACAAAGAAAATGATGATGAATTGTGAGCAAACCATGCCGATAAATATTATCGCTAACCTATTTTCACGATTTCCTTGTGCCAGTGACAGTTCTGTTTCGACTCTAATACAATAGTGAATCATGAATCCCTTCGGCCGCCACAATTCGGCACACGCAGAACATAATTCGGTCACAAACTACGGCCAGGCACAGATGGGGAACAACCGGGATGTTGAATTGATTCAACTGGACGATTTCCGATTATGGCGAGAGACTTATCAGGAAATCATGGGTGCGAAAGCTTCTCCATCACTATTGGACACGCTCGCAGTCCAAAACTGCATGAATCCGCCTCAGACTACGAGATTGCACGAGAGAAAGGCGAATGTGTGCGAATGCGGAGCCGCGAGGGGAGACGAGAGGCACCCTCTCCCTTTCCCATGCTCTCTCGCTTCTCTACCTGCTGATAGTGCCTTGCTTATGAGAGAGTCGGAAAGGAGGAAGAGAGAGTCGATGAGTGATAGAGACGACAGGTGGAGGGAGGAAGGGACGAAATAGTGCACCACGAGGCGTAGGCGATGAGAGAAGCAAAGATCTCACTCCACTCACGAGCCGCGCGCAACTCCCATAGTGTTGCCCCCGCATTCTACTAAATCGCCTCTAAAATGACCGAAACCGGCGCGAAACCACCCCGGAAATGCCTGATTTGCGGCGTTCCTGTGATCTCCGCGCACTTTGGTATGGACTGCTGCAGGTTTGCGGGTTTTTCATCTACTTTGCACCTTTATTTGTCCTTTTCGTAATCATATCTCGCTCGAAAACCGCATTTCAGAGCCTGCTCCTCCTTCTTCAAGCGAGCTAAACTATCCAGGAAGAAATTCGCGTGTCGCGCCGGAGATCGCAAGTGCTTGATCGTCAAAGGTTTGATATTTCCCTACGTAATCAATATGGCAATATGGAGATACTAGAGTGTATGTGCATTTAAACATCACAGGTTTGTGCAAGAATGTACAGAATCAATGTAGCTTTGCCGATTTTTGATCCTATTTCTCGAAAAAGTGCAAATATTATTGCAGACGACAAGTTCATGTGTCGTCGCTGTCGCTTCGACCGTTGCGTCGCGGTCGGCATGGTCTACGATGGCCCACTACGGGTGAACAAGAAGGCAACGGAGCTATTAGAGGTGAAATTTACCTCCTCGGACAGCTATTGACAGTTATTGCGCGCGAACCACTTCCATTTACGATGCATTTGCGCGTGATTTCTTTTTTACGGAAAACAATCTGGTTGAGTGGTAACGTTTTAGATTTCCCAATTAAGAACTGGCAAAATATGAGCAAGCAGTTGGGTGCTAATGCACCTGCCAATCCGTTTTCGCAGTGTGAGGGTTACCGACCAGCTTCAGAGCTCGCCCAGCTGCAGTAATTCTGATACTGCCAGTCCCTCAACATCGAGAGGGCCCGAGTCGATTCTGGAGCGGATCGGGCGAGAGTACAAGTGAGCTTGCACTTACCGTTCAATAGGGTGCGGCCTTGTTCGATTGCTCGTTCCGTCTAGCCGCCATAACAAAGTGTTACAATTCTGCACTTCTTGCCTTTGGGAAGAGGGCAGACTACCATAAAATAATGATTCGAAATACATCAATTGCAAATTTCAGCGCCTCCGTGGATCGACGGCGCGTGCAAGAAGAGCGGATACTGGGCGAGTGCGAGGACCGGATACTCGTACCGCATCCGACACAAGTACGTTGACAGATAGCAGTGAAAGCCATTGTCCTTGATCAACATAGTTGAGATGAATACGAGGGTAAGAGAAGATCGCCGTTGCAGAAAATCTTCCTCGCCAACTACCGAACCTCCGTGGACACCTACAATGTCTGCGTGGCCGAGACTATCGTTTTCTTCAGAGAAGCATTTCCCTCGCTGGCCGAATTGAGCAAGCAGGAACGGGTGAGCTTTGAATTTTGAGCTTATCCCAGAAAAAAAGGAGCAGAGCATTACTCATTCGGCGTTGAAAGTGATCGTTTCAGTCTCATCGAAGATTTATTGAGGCCAATAAGGAGCTATGCCACAGTGAAGCCACAATTTATGGCTAATAGATACTGCCAGTGATAACAATTCTATCAAAAACTGTTCTATTTTCTGCTTACCGCAATCATCAATTTCCCTTGCAGGACCTGCTCTTCAAGGGCTACATCGCCAAGTTCAGCATGATCGAGTCGCACTATCGCACGAGGAAGGTGTGGGGAGAGGTCAAGCAGTAGTGAGTAAATCTCCTCATTTGTTTTTCTCCTCAGACATCATTACTTCCGTTGCTAAGAGAAACGGAAGTCGGCGCATATTAATTCTGGAAATAGGGATTTTCTGCCTAATTGCATTGCACACTTCCTTGTTGCTCCGTGCCAAACATTAATTCCGGATGATGATTTGTCTTATGATGATTGTTTTCAGTTGCATGGGTTCCGTCTTAATCTGCGTGGATCTCGAGTGCACCGACCGATGGCTCGGAGAGGAGGAGGGAGGCGAGAATAGGACGAGCCTACTCGAGTGAGTCATCGGCTACTGTTACCCGGGGGCGTGAGTAAACACGCGAAATGATGACTAGCAAACGTGAATTAGTAGTGAGGGAGGCGAAATTTGAGACTCACAATGCATGAAATGATAAAAATAACAATAATAATGTAGAGTCCGCTACGAGCTTCCCTGACTTTTCTCTTATTTTGAGGCGGTTAGCAAGACTGTGCTACTCTAGATAGCTGGAGACAGCGTTCAGAAAATATGATATGAAATTAATATACGACAACTTGCAGATCCATCCGATCCTACTCGAATGACCAGTTCGCTCTCGTGCTTCCGATGCTCAACAAGGCGCAGATCACCAGCAAGGAATTCTACGCACTGCTCGCGCTCGTCCTCTGCGAGATCGGTCAGCATCTTTCGAAATTGCAATCTCAATCACCAGTGAAGCGGATTTTTTGAATATATCTCCACCCCAACGATATTTAGCATCATTTTTTTAAATCCAATTTTCTTCAGATTCCTCAACGCACGTGCCCGACCACGTCCTCTCCACCGTCGACGACATCCAGACGGAGGTCTTCGAGGATCTGCAGCGCTACTACAAGGAGGAGATGGGCCTGAGCGACTTCTCGACGAGATTGGGCAATCTGATGACTCTCAACCATTCGATTCGAGTGAGTTTCAGATTCTATTTTTGTTGATATTATTTAATTTCCAGGAATGCAACTCGCTGTTCCAAGAGTTCTTCCGAATGAACACAACGATCTTCGATCTTTACAAATCGGATGACTTGATAAAGGAGTTGTTCTCGTAGAGCTGATTGGAAAATACAGGAATCAGGATTTGTAGAGTTTATTAGTGCAGCGACAAGACTGTCTGTAGATAGTTCTCAACAAATACGCCCTACCGTATCCATGTGTACGGTATCTCATTTCCGATAACCAATCAACCGTACATAGATAGTTACCGTACCCCGGCTACCATATCCCAGAGAGAGAGAGAGAAAAAAAGCAATAGTGATTGAAAGTTCCCCCTTCACCCGTGCTTTCCCTCTCATTCCTCGCAGCGCGAAGCTGCGGCTCTTGCATTCCCCCTTCGCTTTCTCATTTCCTGTCCCAAGGATGTTGTAAATATTTGTTGCCAGTGAAAATAGCAACAACACTCTCTCTCGTGTGTGAATTCAATGGGCATACATCATTTCCATGTTTATGAGAAAAGTTTATCGTTAGCTATTATGTTCAAGATGGGTCAAGTCACGAGCAGGCGACACTGATGGTCGTGGTATCGAGTACGAGTTGACCAGTGATTGCTCTGCACCAATCGCCTTTGGTTGAGCACTCCAGCGTATAGGGTGAGGGGCTACCGCCGTTCTGCAAAAATTCACATTCGGGATGGCTTGGCAAGCAAAGATTCAGTCTGCACACTCCTCTCTGAACGGTGAGAGAGCACGCGAAATGAAGAGACGATTGCTTGCGAAGCCATCCCTTGTTCACATCAAGCAATCGAGGATTCTATTTTTTTATTTGATGCGCACCTGATCATTGAGGATCAATTTAGCGGGTGCCGTGCAGAAGATCGTGTCGTCTCTGACCGTCGCTGGCGTGCACTTCATGCTCCCGCCGAAGAATCGCAGGCACTCCGCCTGGTCCCACTGCGCAATCGTCCTGCAGCTTGTCAGCGCTGCAAAAAATGTTAATTTCTATGGTTATCGAACAGGCCAGTCGCAGGGCACGCATATGCTATGCAGACCTACCGCTCACCTGCTGGTTTCGATGAAGGAGGACAGCTTGGGGCGCAAGCGAGGACGGACGATGCGATGAGGCTCACGACGACCACTTGAAGCACCATCGCGAAATTGGGCAGAGAGGGACAATAGTGGATGCGCCATTCCTTAAATCAGCGGGCACCGATCAGGTTATCATCCCTCCCTTCCAAGGATTGCAACGATCCAGCGAGACAATAGCCGAACCGGCGGTGTGTGAAAGGAGATGGGTGTCACTCGCCTGTCGAGCCGAGCAGGGAGAGTGCTAAGTGAGGAGACACAAGTGATATGTGAGAGCGAGAGAAAGCGCGGTTGCAAGTTATTGAGGAGGAGCAACTGAGAGGGAGGGATCAGCGACCCACCTATAAGTGCTCGGGGCGGCTGTTGCTCGCTCAAGTCGTGATGAGTGCTGCGCGTGTCGCCATTTGCCTTCTTCTCGCTGCAGCAGCTGCAGTCCTGGCCTGTCCCCCCAAGTGTGCGCCACCCTCCGGTATGTCTCTTTGCAAACTAGATTCGATCAGACCAAAAACAACTTTCTAGGCGGTTCATCGTCCTCACCGTGCAAGAAACTCGTGCCGATGACGCCTGAAGAGTGCGCTGCGGTGCAAGTACCGAATTGCCAGCCGGCAGAGATCGCAGCGAACTCCGTCACGTGCACTTCCGCAGCGGCCGTTGTGATCGTGACGACAAATGTGAGTGGGGGCAAACGGAAGATTGCGTGAAAAACGAGAGCTATCGAGAGCTATTTCATTGTGAATGAGTAGCAAATCGTATACATAAGAGGCGAATCGCCAGAGAATCACCCACGCCGCGGCGGTAGAAAAACATATGTCCTACCCGCCCACCAAGTTAATGTAAGGTACTATGAATGATGCTCTTTCAAACTACGCTTCCGGATTTTTGATATCGAGTCTCATTTTCGGGTTACGGTAGGTCAAAGATGGAGGATACTGTACTTTTTCGCGAAATTCGTCATACCAAAATGGTCATAACTCGGCCCAAAATAATGATAGAAATTTTTCCAAAAGCGAATTAGAAAGAGGAAAGCTCGGGCAACATTTTGAAATATTGAAACTCATTCCTGGCTGATGTGCTGGTGCGGAGCGGTCGGGTGGCCGACATTATGGTGTAACCTTGGTAATACCGATTTCCGCAAAAAGTTATTGTGATTTTCTGAAAGAAAAAAATGTATATGTAAAAACACTCCAAAAATTAGCCAATTCTGAAGATGGGAAAAAATGGGCCCGCACTTTTGTCCGATGGCCCAAAAATGCATTTCTGAAAAAAGTTAGTTTGCCTATTCAATTGATCGAATTTATGCTCAAAGTTATTAAAAACTATTAGAAACATTCAAAAAAATTCATTGGAGCACTCTACAGGTCCATAAAAGGGAGAAAAATCGATATTCTGACCCATGGTACCTACATTTTCAAAGTGCTCTGAATTAGAGCCCATTCAACTTTCTAGTGTTTTTAAAAGTGCCCTAGGAGTAATTTTTTACGTAGAACACAAAAATCGACCTTAGGAAGTGGTACCATCAAACCCGACCCAGACCCCATGGTACCAACTCCGGAACCAGGGAGTATGTGGTACCACGTGAATTTTTTCTCAAACCTATACATGTGATTGTGAATTTTGAAGATCTCGACGAGATAAACATTTTCTGTGAAGAAAGTTAAGGCCTAACTCTTCTTAGAAAAAAGTTGCACAGGTCGGAAGAATTTCACAGTGAAATTTTCGGATCGCTGTAAGATGGGAATTTCGAGTCTTACAATTGATTTTTGTGTCAGAAATGATCAATCTGATTCAGAATAATAATTCCAGAAAATTTGATGAGGATTGGACGAAAATAAAATTTTTCACTTTTTTCAAATTCAGATTTTTTTCTCTCAAAATGTCCCAAACGCACCAAAAACTTTATTTATGATCAGTTAAGTAATTTCCAATAGAAAACGTAATGATTTGAGTCGAAATTCCCATCTTACAGCGATCCGAAAATTTCACTGTGAAATTCTTCCGACCTGTGCAACTTTTTTCTAAGTAAAGTTACGCCTTAACTTTCTTCATAGAAAATGTTTATCTCGTCGAGATCTACAAAATTCACTATCACATGTATAGGTTTGAGAAAAAATTTCCGTGGTACCACATACTCCCTGGTTCCGGAGTGGGTACCATGGGGTCTGGGTCGGGTTTGATGGTACCACTTCCTAAGGTCGATTTTTGAGTTCTACGTAAAAGATTACTCCTTGGGCACTATTAAAAACACTAGAAAGTTGAATGGGCTCTAATTTAGAGCACTTTGAAAATGTAGGTCACCATGGGTCAGAATATCGATTTTTCTCCCTTTTATGGACCTGTAGAGTGCTCCAATGAATTTTTTTGAATGTTTCCAATAGTTTTTAATAACTTACAGCATAAATTCGATTAATTAAATAGGCAAACTAATTTTTTTCAGAAATGCATTTTTGGGCCATCGGACAAAAGTGCGGGCCCATTTTTTTCCCATCTTCAGAATTGGCTAATTTTTGGAGTGTTTTTACATATACATACGTACTTTCAGAAAATCACAATAACTTTTTGCGGAAATCGGTATTACCAAGGTTACACCATAATGTCAGCCACCCGACCGCTCCGCACCAGCGCATCAGCCAGGAATGAGTTTCAATATTTCGAAATGTTGCCCGAGCTTTTCTCTTTCTAATTCGCTTTTGGAAAAATTTCTATCATTATTTTGAGCCGAGTTATGACCATTTTGGTATGACGAATTTCGTGAAAAAGTACAGTATCCTCCATCTTTGACCTACCGTAACCCGAAAATGAGACCCGATATCAAAAATCCGAAAGCGTAGTTTGAAAGAGCATCGTTCATAGTACCTTACATAAACTTGGTGGGCGGGTAGGACATATGTTTTTCCTACCGCCGCGGGGCCTCTCAAATGGGTGATTCTCTCGCGATTCGTCTCATAAGGGCCTTGAACGTTAAAATATTGGTCGATCGGAAATAATTTCCTGCGCACGGTTTTCAATCTAATATTTTCAAATCGGGATAAAACACCGCGAGTCGGGAGATATGAGGCGGAATCACCCTGACTCACTCCGACTTACCAATATTCACGATGGGACACGCTCTAACCGAGTACTCGAATGGTTCAAAAAACGAATAATTGTATATATGTATGTCAATGTATATGTCATATATGTCAATGTTTGCAGGTGGTCCCAGTCTCGTCATACAAAGAATTAACGTGCATGAAATCGGGCTTGTGGATGGGACAGGACAATCCTGCAAGCGCCGCCCGCGAAGACTTCCCGGGGGCCAAGGGATTCATTAAGGTCGCCTGTGCCATGATATGAATGATGCAATAAACAATTATTGCATAGGTGCAAATGGGCGCTCAATACAGGCCCAAGTCCTTGCGAGAGAAGCGACGAATCAAATTCAGTAGAAGCAGATTGAAAAGAGCGCCGGGGGAAATATTGAATTGTATCGTAGAAAGAACCAGTTAACCTATTGCAGAATTTTCAATGAACACCTCATTGTCAAGGAGCACAAAGAGGATGTTCACAAAAGATTGCTGACGTTCAGATGGTATTCATCCAAGGTGTATTATTACGATTACAACGTGAAAGACAATGAGATTAACACTTTTTACTCTATGAAATATATTTTTTCTGTACAACATCTGTACATTTTTATTATTTGTGACACTGAGTAGTAGTAGTAGTTTGCGAGTGAATGATTGGCACGTTGAAGACTCGATTAGGCATCAGACGATTCAGAAATCGCTCCCGCATCGTTTGGTTCACTACCAAATAGACGATCGGTGGCGTACCTAAAATATGAAATAGGAACCGAATGTGGATCAAAATCGGCACACCATGAACCATCATCCATCCGAAATGAGCAAAGTAGAGCGCAGCATCGATTGCGCTGGCAGGAATGAATTGAAGGACTTGGAAGGCTGGAATTCACGTGTGTAATCACTGTGGAAAACAGTATCCCCACTAAGCATGGATGTGAGATGAATAGCAATAATCACTCCGGACTGAAACCCTATTTGAAATGTTGCTCTGCACAACGTGTTGGATGAGCGTATTCTCGTTATCTGTAACGAGCTCGAAATTAACCTGTATTATTCAGTCATGTATACTTTGCCGTATTCATGGAAAAGACCTGCGATCATCAACAGATACAGGATCAGCGAAAATGTAGGCATAAATGTGACGTAAGCAAAGTGCACGTAGCTATCGTACTGAAAAGTGAAAAAAAACAGCTGCAAATTTTATTGCTTTGAATTCTCACCACAAATTTTCGATCGTAGATCATTGGATCGAAGAATAGCATGTGATACTTGGAATTGAAGAGCATGGGAGGCGTAAAGAGGACGAGCAGACCAACTGGTATAGTGCTCAGCAAGAGAACTACCCAGGTTCTCGTGCCCTAAAGAGGAGCATTCCATTCACAATGTAAAGCGAAAATGACTTGAAAGAGCCAGATGATCCAATTAAAAGAAAGAGTCTCTCCGAAGCGATTCAGTGCCAGTAGCGCGCAGCTTGTTGTCGAGCAGAAGAAGAAAACTGCAAATGCCCAAAATAATTTCGAAAATATTAGAAATTCGAACATTCAAGACCAAGAGAGTAGAGTAGCTGTAGGCGCGGATGCGCACAGTAGACTTCTCCCTGAATTTTATCTTATTTTTCAACTTTCGAGAAACATATCACCGAAATGGACATTATCCCGTATCCAACACATGCGAACAGCAGTTCCGAGATGTCTGCGACCGCAAGGAATATCATTATCTGAGTTGTGAATTCAAATTCGAAATAATTTTGGAATTTACCTTGTACACGGATAGCTCTCGCATAGGAATCAATACCAGTGCGCACACAAGATAGGGAGGGATTGTAAGCACTCCGAAAATAATGCAGACGGCGCCCAAAATTGGCCTGCTAACCCCTCTTGCATGCCAGTCGATGTCGCCAAGTGCGCTGACATGGGCGAGTATTTGTTCGCAAAACAAAAATCAGGAAACATGCCTGCAATTGTACTCCTCATACGTGTCCATCCAAATGTTGAAGCGAAACAACGGAAGCTCCATGATTTTCTTTTCTGACGACGTTGTCCAGATATCAATGTAGGACAGAAAAGCTAGTGAATGCTATTTGATTGACTGTGCTTGGACTTGTGTTTTCCGGTTATCGAATACGAAAATAGAGAATACAACGGAATGAACAACAAATAGATTAGGAACCATGCCACAAATAATATGAGTAAGCTTACATATCGAGCAGAATCTTCCCCTTTGTTCTACCTATTTCGAATGAATTTTGCTGAAAACTCTTTTGAATACTTCCCGGTTTTTAATCCCGATGGGATTGCGTACAATGAGATCTATTTACGCCTGGTGATTTTCTATTTGAGGATGCACTAGTCGATTCGTAGAATCTGATAGACACAATTCCGTACATCCGTCGATTTATCTGTTGCTTCAAGAACAAGCATAACCTTGGTGAATACTGTGGCTGACAAGAGAAGGAATCCGTTGCTCATCGAATCACGGAACAGAAATGAAACTAGATTAGAGGAGCTACTCGTTATTGAAGAGATCCGGAGTACCCTGTTTGAGCTGGAAATAGTCAGGAATTCCTCAGGTCAGGTCTCCCTCGCTGTGCGCGTTCATCAAGTACATAAAGGCGACGCCGCCGCCGATTCCGAGGAATTGCAGCGCAGTCACCAGCAGCGACTCGCGCAGATTCGTCCGGATCAGCTCCCCAGTGGAGGCGCGCACCTCGGGAATCTGCAAGATGCAGCGAAATATAACAAAACCAGGAGAGCGTCGTTCCCCGCATACGGCGGTGATTTCGTCACTCTTACTATTTCATCATGTTTCGCAATTCCTATGCGGAGCGACTTGCTTACATGACCCGGGAGGTGACACACACACACTCACGATTGCGCTTTATTAATAGTAGATATGCTCATTTCTGTATCGTTTTGGCGCCGGATGAGGCACTTTTGAGTGATCTTGAAGCGAGGTGACCTACCAGTGTGCCGAGGAAGACGTACAGATACATGCCGGCAGATACGGAGAAGACGTACGCGTCGTAGCTCTCGTTCACGTTGTCGAGCACGACGCCTGAAGGGGATCGATCTTTGGTAAAATGCTTCTCTTAGTGCCAGATTTGCCGACCAACTTGTTCTCTCTTTTAACTGTCGATGAGAGATGTTTGGAAGCCAAATAGCACCGACCTATGACGAATCCGAGGTAGCTAAGAACCGCTGGAATTAGGTTGATGAGGAGCGTTTTCTTGATGCCCAAATGCGAGTTGGCGAGAATCGCCAGCGTTCCTGAAATTTTTGATCTTTGATCTTTGGTCTTTGATCGACAAACTTCTTTGCAAACTCACCAACTTCCTGCGGGAATTGCTGCGAGAACGAGGCGATTCCAATGGAAACACCGCGCAGAATGGAATCGGAGAAGGCTGCGCCTGAAAATGATGAATTGTGTATGGTCTCTCTCTCAATTATTTTGCAAATATTAGTAACGGATCTTCAGTCACCGAACTTTGAATAACGAAACTTATTATTGCGTGAACGTGATTCATTTGTGGCGTCAGATTCATTCGCAAAAGAAATCTCCGAGCGGGATCTTTGCTAGGGCTGTTAGGCTACAATGGGTACTGCCCCACAATTTTTTTTTTGATTTGGTGTGAACGGGTTTTCCTTAAAATAAACACGAAAGCACTAGCCCATGCTCATTCCGTCCAGGAAATTGTTCATCGAGCTGCCGATAATGATGAGATACGCGATGGAGGACACCTTGAAAGGATCTATTGTAGTGATGGCTTCGCATGTCTCTTGATTGTACACACTCTCCCACCGAACAGAGAGGCGAGAGAGCGTGCAGAATTAAGAGAGTTATATCTTGCCCAGCCATCCCTAATCTATTGGCCAAACTTGACACCATTAATTGTGAATGATGCAATTTCACGTGTTCACGAGTGTTTTCAATAAATAAATATGAACCTCCATTTCCTTGGAGTCGACAAGGCGCGTAGCCACTAGATCCGCCGAGTCGGTAGCGACGTAGTTCTCTTTCTGCCAATATTAACAATATTAGATAGCGACGGAAATCTTTCACTGTTGTTTTTCAAGCAGACGTAATTCAACAACTCGCCCTTCTTGCGAGGCCATTGTTCTGCACGGCGATGTCGATGTCGTTCTGAGAATAAACAACGAGTAAAATGTTGTAAAAACGAGTCCAAACGTTTAGGTATTCACTGATACTACGTCGTAAGACTGACCCTGAGACTTACCCTCAGGCCGTTGTCCTCCACATCTACGCCACTCTGTTGCACGATCTGTCCGTTCTCATCGGTCACGATCGTCTCCACCTTCAAGCATGGATCTTAGAATCTAGTCCTAGCTATCACCGCAACATCGACACTCTCTTTCTCTAACCCTAAGAGAAAAACGACAAAAGACACGCGAGTTTTCCTTTGAATAATTTCATAATCACAAAACGTTACCGTCTCCTGTCGTCGGGGCGGCTCCCGCTTGGACGCAGACGCTGCTCGTACTCGTCGTTCGACGCGCCGCTGAACGATTGAACATTGGAACGTTTGTTAATTGGAAGCATCTCGTCTCCTCATTCCACACACTCTCTAGTCTCATCTAATCGACGAGGGAGGGTGCGAGGTAAAGAGTCTGTCTCTCACCCTCCGCAGCTCCACGAGGTACTGCAAACACCGGTCGATGACGAAGAATGCGTACAGCGCGCCGAGCATGATGCCCGCGCGGCTGCGGTAGGCCAGCCCGCCCGCGATGCGTGTCAGCCCGAAACGCCTGCGAACGCTGATGTAGGTCGCCATCAGTCCAAAATGGGTTTAGATTGCGGCAATCGCACCTGCGGCAGCATGATGAAGCAGCAGGAGCCGGACAGCGTGCCGATGCCCAGCGCGATGAGCAAGACCATCAGACGGTCGTACAGCCATCTGTCAAGAACATCGTGTGGTGGGACGCTCTCGTCTATCTCGCATGAAGCATTGGGCAGGATCCATAGGAATAAAACCAAAGTGGGAGAGGCTGCTGAACCTACCTAGCTAGGCAGGGCAGGATGAGGATGCCGAGTGGAGCTGCGAATGAGCAGATCGTGACGAAGCCGAGCCCGATCGCCCAGGCTGCAAAGGTCAGGCCGATTTCCAATTTTTTCTCCTCGACTGCCCGCCAAAATTGACATTGCACCGTCCAAGGAACTGTATCATTGAAAAATAAAGGTTATCGCCTCTCTATCCCATAGTAATCGTGATTTTGTAATCTAGTTGTGCTAAATACTCTCATTCGTTCTAATTTTATTATTTTTGGAACGTCGTTGTTCGAATGGCCCTTTAACGTCCCTCGCAATCCGCATCATTCTTCGACTCCGACATTTGCTTTCTCGCTCTTCTGATGTGAGGACCACTGCGCATTCCGCAGCAATTCTCACGATTTGCTTTCTGATGGGAATCTCTCTTTTAAAATCGCACGTTTGTGAGAGCGAGTCACTGACTGGTTTTCTCGCAATATCTCGAGGTTTCGCGCCCGAGCAACGCAATTTACGCGCCATTTTCGAGTGACTGTGAATGGATGTTTCGCATCAGCCGAACATGCGGCAATTATCGGCTCTACCTCTCTCACTAAACTCAATGGGGTCAAACATCCCGTGTGAACCGAACAGTAAACAGCCTCTCTCTCTCGCCGGTAAGGCAGAACGAGAGAGCGTGCGAAACGGAGAGAGATTCATGGTGCATGGTGCAGTTCTCACTTTGCCACACGTGCGGCTGCTCTACGGCGTCAGCCATCTGTCTGGTGTGGTCGCGGGATTCTGCAATGGGGAAAGTTCACAAGCGCACCAGTCTATAAGCCCAAAACCGTTCAAAATAAGCCCAAAACCGTTCAGAACTAGCACACCGCAAGCGAAAAGAAGCAACTGAACGTGATCTTCTGATCGTTCTTTCTGACTGGGAAAGAGCATTGTGTGAAGGGAGAAAGGGAGATGACGAAGCAGAGACCAATGAGCAATAGGGGAAGTAAGAAATGACGCTTTTTGTTGGTTTCCCGAGACTAACAAAGTTGCCACTTTAGATATTACAAGTTACTATCTAGAACCGCGACAATCACTTCAAAATATAGGGACAAGAAAAGACAAACATGCAGGTTCTCTTTTATTCGAATCTGAGCAGATTTTTCTTACTTTACTTTATTACTTACTTATAGAGGAAAAAAACGACCCAATTGATAAATTTGCAAACCAGCAGTTACAAATGCCGCATGAATGGCGGCTCGCAGCGTGTCATTTCTGATGAGATCCCGAGCCTGAAATGGTGTTTTTTTCCGAATTATTCGTATACATTTCAAAAAATTATGCCAAGCACCATAGCAAAACCGTTTGTAAAGGAGATCGAGTCAATAATCTGACCCCGCTTACTAGCGTGCTGTGCTAGTGCACTGTCTATCCAAAGCGAGGACGCGCTCTTTGTAAATTGTTCAACCAATGCTTTGAATGAGTGGAGCCGGGATTTCAGGAATGACTAGTCGCCGGAACTAATTGAAACATCTCAAGGGTGAGTAATCGCTGAACAATTAGAATTGATTGCATCATTGATAAAACAATACGGGAGATAATATAGGAATTTTACTCCGCAAACGAGCGAGTACTGAGCGAATAGTGGACTAGTGTTCCCTCTCATTCGAATTGTGAGATTGAAATAAGTTTCCGAGGCTTACATAGTTTCCGAATTTCTAAACAGGACTCGTGAAACTTGCATGAAACCCGAAAACGTACCAAATCACTCATCAGCCGACAAGCAGCTGCAACGCTTGTCGATCGGCGAGGCTCTTAAAAGAGTGGAAACAGAGTCGGAAGGCAGAGATAACAAGGCAGATTTCTCTCTCTCTTCTCCTTTCGCCTTTCGCCGCCCTCTCTTGGTTCCGCTCTCACTCAATTTATTCACGGCTGGACAGGAGCAAAGTTCGCAGCGTTTGTATCTGTTTCTACTCTGCTGCCGTTATTGTTTGTGCCATAGCACCCCATAAATTTTCTGATTTTCCGAATCTGAAATAAGCCCGTCGGCCATCTCTCATCGTTTTCGAAGCATGTCAGCCATCGCCAATTTATCTGGCACTTGCGTAGTTCTCCGGTTTCAATCATTCAAGATAAGTGTTTGACACGAGTCTTCTGAGAGATTGCAGGACCCCCCGGCACTAGGAGCCCCAAGTTTGACCGATTTCCATGAAATTTTTATGGTGAAGTACTATGGAAGAAAGAAAAACTTTAGCGCTTTCCATTTGTCCCAAAACCGGCTTTTAGGTATTTTCCGGTTCTAGAGCCGGCTCTGCCATATCTCAGCTCTCCGATGTGCTAGAAGGTCGTGCATAGGCTTAAAACTTCCGGAAAAATATTCTGAACAACTTTGCTGTTGACATGGAGAAGATTGGACAAATTTTTCAGTTCGAAAAATTTGAAAAACAGATTTCAAAATCAAAAAAATAATTTTCCTGGATCGGGGACCCCCCCAATCCTTGTATGCTGAAGTCAGTTTCGGACTCTACGTACTTGAGTTAGTTTGTAAAAAAATTGACCTGAGGTCGGGAGGCGTGCGAAAAGTAGTTATAAGCCGAAAATGGCCACCAAATGGCTGTTTTTTGAAATCGATTTTTTTGAGAAACTCAACCAATCTGTCCCAAAAGAATGTTGAGTATCCAAAAACATTATGAAATATGATTTCAGCCCTTAATGAAGTATTCTAAACTCTTTTTGAGATTATTTCGTCGATTTTCAACTTTTTCGAAAAAATCAATTTTTCAAAATTCAAAATTTTTAAACTCTGCGCAATTGTGTCAAATCTTAATAAAACATTGTACATAAATGTAAAAAGTGATAATCTTTCAAAAAACATGTCGAAATGGTCTTTGAAACAGATTTAGCGCATAATGAGGATTTCATGTCCCATCACAGCTTGATCTTTTCGCTGCAGAACCATAGCGCTCTGAAAACTGCCTAATTGTGGCTAAATTTGTGTTTTAATCATTTCCGACGTTTAATAAATCTTTTTTTCTATCGAAATTGATATTACTAGCTTAGTTTCATTATTACAAATATGCCGAGTGTAAATCATGAGTTCGTGGATGGAGTGCGAAAAATATAGCACTGCCAGTTTGATAAAGTTCAGCACGGCCTCATTATCAACGTGAAAACTGTTAAATGCACAATTAGGCAGTTTTTAGAGCGCCATGGTTCTGCAGCGAAAAGATCAAGCTGTGATGGGACTGAAATCCTCATTATGCGCTAAATCTGTTTCAAAGACCATTTCGACATGTTTTTTTGAAGGATTATCACTTTTTACATTTATGTACAATGTTTTATTAAGATTTGACACAATTGCGCAGAGTTTAAAAATTTTGAATTTTGAAAAATTGATTTTTTCGAAAAAGTTGAAAATCGACGAAATAATCTCAAAAAGAGTTTAGAATACTTCATTTAGGGCTGAAATCATATTTCATAATGTTTTGGGATACTCAACGTTCTTTTGGGACAGATTGGTTGAGTTTCTCAAAAAATCGATTTCAAAAAACAGCCATTTGGTGGCCATTTTCGGCTTATAACTACTTTTCGCACGCCTCCCGACCTCAGGTCAATTTTTTTACAAACTAACTCAAGTACGTAGAGTCCGAAACTGACTTCAGCATACAAGGATTGGGGGGGTCCCCGATCCAGGAAAATTATTTTTTCGATTTTGAAATCAGTTTTTCAAATTTTTCGAACTGAAAAGTTTGTCCGATCTTCTTTATGTCAACAGCAAAGTTGTTCAAAATATTTTCCCGCATTTTTTGAGCCTATATACGACCTTCTAGCACATCGGAGAGCTGAGATATGGTAGAGCCGGCTCTAGAACCGGGAAATACCTAAAAGCCGGTTTTGGGATAAACGGAAAGCGCTAAAGTTTTTCTTTCTTCCATAGTACTTCACCATAAAAATTTCATGGAAATCGGTTAAACTTGGGGCTCCTAGTGCCGGGGGGTGGCCGCTTTCCTGCATTCTCTCAGAAGACGCGTGTTGAATAGTATTAATCTACTCACCTCTAGGGAGTCACCTCCTTTACGATGACCGCACACGGATGTTTTGTCTCATCAAAATGGTTCAAAAAAAGCGGGTGATAAATTACTATTTATCGGTGCTATTTTCTACACTGGAACACTACAGAACATTCTACGTTACTACAATCAGCAATCGAACAGCTGTACTATGTCTAATCATAGTCGTCCGGGATGCCCAGGAAGGTGCCGATCGAAGGGAAGTGCAGCGCCGACTGGCCGTTGGTGCCGCCCACTCCGGCTGCCGGCACCGCCCAATGCCCGCCCCATTGCAGCTGCAAGAAAATCTCTTTTATTTTAAAACTTTCGTGATAATATCGCATGCAAAAAGTCAGAAAAAGTATTGATTTCATTGATTAGCAGAGGTTAGTGAGAACAGATTCACTTGCCTGTCCATTTAACCAGTCCACGCCCACCGACTCCGGCTTGTACCACCACTTGTTGGCGGGGTCGCGACTGTGTGGGTCGTCGGGATTCGGCTCCCACAGGCCGGGTTTGGTGAAGGGCGAGCGTGAGCGGGGGCGGTGCGCCAGGCCTTTCTGCAAAAAAGTAGCAAGTACACTACGTTGTAGCTTACGATATTGATCTGTGCAATAAACCTCACCTCGTCGGTCAGTGAATTGAAGGCACTGAACGGGTCCCCATCAACCGCATGCACTTGGCCAGCACCGTAAGCGGCATCTGAGGGCAGCACGGGGAAGGTGCGGGATTGGAGCGCTCTGAATGAATAAAAAATAAAAAAGATTTTTTAAAAATATTTTCACTCTCTTGATCTCCTCTAACCTGGTAGGCGAGCTTCCTCTCTTCTCCGCGTAGGGTTCAGGTGGGACAATGAGCAGCGGCTCCTTGGATTCTCTGGGTTCCTTCGGCTCTTCTTTCTTACGTTCAGGTTCCAGAGCAGGCGATCGCGCAGACTTTGAAAGCTCGTCCCTGCAATATCGTTACTTTCGGTGCTTCGGGAGTACAATGAAGAGACCCGTTGGAAACCCAACCCACCAAAATCGTCCGTCGTCCGAGTGCGGCACGAACACCCAGCGCACTCTGCGTTTCGGAGTGGGCGAGTCACTGCGTCTCTTCGACTGCAGCGGAAATCCATCAGGACTGACTGAGTCAGTTAGAGGCGTAATGGTTGTTGTTGGCTCTGAATTGGCAATTTTCGAACGGAATCAGTATTACTTTACCGCTCGTCGATGATGCGCAGAAGGACAGCGATGGTTTGTGTTCGCAGGCGAAAGCGATGCGTTCTGCAAGGCTTCTCTGCTTGGGTTGGGCAGCCGCAATGCCGCTAGCACGTAGATCGTCACCGCTGACTACCGACAGAATCAAGAGGAGCACGGTGAGTGAAGGGACCTGCTAGGTTATAGATCGTTGGGAGGCTCTGTAGTAGAAACGTACCATGCATTGCATGAGCATCGATCTCTTGTCGATGGTGTGTTCACTCGACGAACGATGGTAGAATGAATGTCATGAGGCCCAGAGCCCCGCGGCTTTGAAAGGTGGAGTGTAACATCACAGCTCTTTGAAGATGCAGCAGCAAGGACAAAGAAACGGGCGAAAGGAAGATATGGCGAGGAGAGATCAAATGCTCACTCGATCAAAGTATGCGTCCTTTGAAAGTGAGGAGAAGGAAGGCCGCCCACGTTCGGCTTGCGTGACTTTCACTGTTATTGCATTGGTCAACTCTTCCCCATTTACTTCATCGTATCATGCTTTTCATTGATCATTTGATATTTTGTTGCTAGCACATTTTCGCGAACATTTTCGTATTACGATTATGACAAAAAATAAAGTTATTTCTGCTTTATTTGTAGCTCCTTCTGGATCTTCCATTGGTTCTCTATTGAATTCTTCTTCAAAAAATGGTGTGGAACTACTTCGCGTCCTTATGATTGTACACGTCCAGATAACACATCAATGTTCACGCCGGTGCATTTTTATGAAAAGTACGGCAATTGTTTATCCGCGTCTGCACAAGATTGATACAATCGTGATAGATAATGAGGAAAGTACAAGCACAGCAATAAATGTCACAAGAGATCACTGATGACCAATGGAGAATCGGTAAGCCTTTCTTACTATTGGGTCGGAAACTATATTTAACCGTGGCCGAGGAGAAGATAGAATTTCGACAATTGAGCTACACATGATTAGGAGACCGGCAGCTTGCACATGAGCGTGTTCTCATCGAAGGCGCCCAGCATGAGATAGATCTGGTAGTCCGGCTCAATCGCCATCATTGCGCGCTGCAAATCAGCGAATAATTAACAATAACGTGCTCGAATTAGCGTCAAAAGAAAACTGTTTTCGTTGTCAAAAATCATGGGACTTCGACACTACGAAAGTTTGCACATCGAATGCAAGATAAGACACGAACCCGAAACTCCTGGAGCAGACACATCAACGTTCCAATCCGACTCGCTCCTCTCTCCGTTCCGATCGAGCATCGAAAGTGCGCGGTGAGCTCGGTCATGATCTCGGTTCGATTGCGCGATGCGACCGAGAGAAGCTCGTCGCTTGCGTCGATGTTTTCTGAAACGTGATCAATATTTATCGATTTTGCTAAATGAAAAACGTCTGATTTTTTTGCCTTTTATAAACAAAGAGATCAAAAAAGTGGAAGCATGTGCTGAAGTTCCCAAAGAATATTCTAACCGATGCTCCAGAGCGCCAGCCCGAGCATTGCAAGGTACTCCTCCTCGGTCGGATCGACCATGTGCAAGTGCTTCTTAGCTCTCGGCACATTCGTTTCCAGAAAGCTTTGGATCGTCCTGCAAATGCACTCAATTTATGCATGACATGAGTTCGTCTCTTCATTTCGCACTATCTCCGATCTCCGGTCAGAGAGGTTGGAGAGTGTGCAAAATGGAGAGACCTTTAAATACCAAGAACTCACTGCGCGGCTGTTGCGAGATTGCTCTGAGCGGGAGAGTCGCTGAAGAAATGCGCGCAGATATCTATCGACAGGAAAGAAGTGTACGTCCCGAAGATGCTGGATGTAACATTTCGAAACTTTGATCTTGCAATCGTATCGGAAATATGATAACTTACTGGTACGATCCATTCCCGAATTTCCTCTTCGTTCGCCTCTCCCCATCGATGCAGTGGAAGATCTTCTCGTAGTTGCGGATCACGATCCACTGACATTTTTTGAATTATTAAATCAAAAAAACTTAACCGAACCTTGTCAGACTGCGAAAGCATTTGGAAGTCGGGGAATGTGAGTTGGCTGAAGTCGAAGAGACCGGGGATGAGGAGCTTAGTGGCGTCCTCCATGAATTGATACGTGCAGGGGATCAGCGACTGTAAGTGTACAATAACCTCAAAGAATTACTGAAGATTTGCCAGATACGTACTCTATTACAGGGTTATACGTGACTTCTGCAAAGTACTAACGCACATAATTGTCTGCGTTCGCCTCATTTGGGTGCAAGTGCACGCCACGCAGCTTCATCTCGCCCGCGCAACGGAAGGCCGATAGGGCGCTGAACTTCGAAATTGATTCATTTTCGAAAATGCTAAATAAGGTCTTTCTAAAGAAAAATGATAGTGCTCACTGCAGATTCACTCGAATCCTCTCGATGATCGCATTGCCGGGCGTGCGCGGCGGCGTCGTGTTTCTGAAATTTCATTTTATTTTCGAAAATATTCTAGATTTTCGAAAACCTCACATCAACTGCTGCATCATCCGGTCGAACCCTGCTTGTTTCTGGAGCTCGGGTGATTGAGAGGTAGCTGACGATACCGGTGACAGGTCCTCCCCACTGCCCGCCCTCATTACTGCCTCGAACCGATCCAGGCGACACTTGCGACACGAGAAGACGTTCTCTAGAATGGAACAGAAAATTAACAACATTCCGACTTGGCTGGCGGCTGCAGATTTCTAGGCCAGTATCACATCTCTGAAACGATTACGTGCTAATCGACGAGTTTTGCGTCGAAAACAGGAAGAAAATTGGCAAATTGGTACGAGCTTACTCCCATAATCCATGCAGGCGCGATTGCCGTTGATGCACTGCAGCTTGTCGCCGATTTCGCGGTTGCGCCTGCAATTTTTGTTTGAATTAACCTGTTTTCGGCAAGATCTGGTCAGGCCAAGATCCTGAACTAACCGATAGAACACAGTGCACGCTCTGCAGGCGTCCATGCCCATGTGCGTTGCTGAAGTCGGCTTGCCGCACACGAGACAGTCAACCGGCATTGCTGAAGGTGGACTGAACCGGAAATGAGGTCTTGATGAAAATATTGGAAAGAATGCGAGATTATCAGCTAATGAGGCTCCATTTCTTAGGCAGGTGTATGGACTCAAGTAGTCTCCACTTGTCGAGTATTTCCTCCTCTATGCCCCACGGTAAGCGAGCGGAAAACAAGGAAAGTCACGCGCGCACGATTCCGCACACTCAGAAATCACTCATATGGGGGTGGGTGCGATGGGTTGGAAAACAACGGAGAACGAGAGATTGCATTATATACCTCGCGACGACCAATAAGCGTACGGGGCGAGTTCGAGGAAACCGAATGAGAGAAAAGGACAGGTAGGGAGGGAATGGACTCGCGTGTGCTTAGTTTTTGCTCGTGTTTTGAGTTAGCGAGGACATAAGGAAACTCACATTACGAGGGCGTTCATTAGTGATTGATCGTGCCACAATCTACGAACTCTACACAGATGCTCGATGCTATGACAAGAACAGAGCAATTTGAACAATCAGGATGGATAATACGGGGCGTACCATGAATATCTGGAGTGTGTATTTCGACACTCATGCCTGAATTGCATGAACAGCGACCATTATCCACTTGTGGGCTGAGAAATATTATATAAATCAGCGGAATTGTTGACAATCGTCGTTCCAAGTCGCCATCCAGTGTCTCAACGGCTTCTTCGTATGCTTTACCAGACAACAACTCTGATTTCTGTCGCGAAAACCAGGAGGAATGGGAGATCTTTGCTTCTTCACTGTCCTCACATTCTTGCGCACAACGAGATATATTTTCGGATAATCCTAATACTTCATTGACCGATTCTCACCCTGCTAAGGTCAGGAGGGGAAATACCTGCACTCGGCTGGTTCACCTTAGTGACCGCACGCACGCGCTAATGTGCGATTCTGTGGCTCGGACGAAGAAAACACGGTTGATGATGAGCAAAAACCACACTATCAGGGGCGATGTTTTGACCGTGGCGGCACGAGTGATGTGTAGTGGGTTATTGGCAGGAAGTGGAGAAGGTCATTGTGAGCGCGCATCTACAAATTACGTTCGGAAAATTTTAACCCTTTCGTGCAGTTTCGTGCTCTTTATTGATAAGCTTTCATGCAATAGTGATAATAGAATGGCAGGATGTTGGAAAGGCTACTGTGGTTATACACTAACCTATGACATCTTTTTTACAAGCGGTCACATTTACTGTTGATCTCATTTCATACTGAAGGACGAATAACTGGGATCTGTGAAAATCGAGGACAAAATGGAGATGGGGAACTTGAGTTTTCTATGGCCGGAGCCTTTTCTAGGTTCTCCGTGAGGCAAATTGCTGCAGTCGTCGCAATGGCCGCAGTTTAACTTTTCGAAATCGCTCGATGCAGTTTCCACTGCGTTTCTGCACTCATCCGCAGGCTGAAAATAAGTAAATTTCGTGGAATCAAAGTCACTTTCATTATTTTTAAACTATTTTTCGAAGAAAAAAACTTACTTTGGAGGGCATGATGAATTCGTTTCTCAGTGAGTTTGAGCGCCGGAATGAATAGATCGGCGTAGACACAGAATTGTGGAGATAGATAAGGAATCAACTGTATGGGATAGCGATTGTGAGATGGGAAATCACTAAAACATCTGCAAAAACTGCATTTATAGGGTCGGCGAATAACACGAATGACGAGTTAACGATCACTGCAAGGAACGAGCGACGGAAATAGCATGAAAATGGCTGGATTGGTGGGCTATTTTTGGCGCCACAAGATTGTCGAATGACTTGAACTCAATTGTGTTATTTGCAATTTGTCGGCGCATACGAAGGAGTTATCGATTGCAGATCTTCTGAAAAGATCGGGTTTCTTATAACGAAATTGGAAAATGTTGTAGTTACTTGCCGCAACAACAACCGGCGGAGATGAAAATGTGAGAAAGCGAGAGAAGAGCATTCTGAAACAGGTCAATCTGTTAGATTTAGAGACACGTGATTACCGATAATCACGCACGCCAATCAGAATGACCAGCGCGTCAAGAAATGGAAATACAATGAAGAATGATGATATGAGATGGTAGGGAAGGTCAAAAGTTATGCGAAACAGTGGCATAGAAAGAACGAATATGACAGGCATGTACATGAGAAAGAACGGAACGGAGAACTATTCAGATATATTTCGAAATAGTTTTTATCAAATCGCAAACCTGAACTAGCAAAGTGTAGAACAATTGCCGCTGCATTGCTTCGGTTTTCTTGCTTTGCGCGATACTATTTAGGAATCGGGAAATGATAACTGCGCAATAGAGCACGATGCAGAACACTAAAAATATCGACGTTCTCCCTTCTTTTTTAGTGTTCTTCTCACCAGAAGTGATGAACGTCGAGAATCCAGCCCAGCCAATAAACGGCCTCAGGCGAAATGTGCCGTCGGTTTTCTGATGAAATAAATGAAGCAATAGCGTAAAAAAAGGCAATGCATACCCAGTAATGCGCCGTGGCCACTCCGTCCATTGTCAGATTCGGAAACTGTGTCGATATCAGAGGGTATAACTGCTCGAACGTATCCTCCTCCGTTTTGAATCCGAAATACAGTAGGAAAAACCATAAAGTCGATTCAACGATGAAGAATAGGATGAGGAGCAACAGAAACCACCACGTGGTGAACAGGCGGAGCCACTGATGCCTGAATTGACATCGAGGATGGAGTGGGGCGAAAAGCTAACCGTGTGACGGCAATGTATCGATAGATGAAGTGGTAGAAGAGAAGGACGAATGAGTGCGAATGACTGGTAGTGAAAGCGGAGATTACCCATCTGGAATGAACGATTCCTACGATTGTCAAACCTTGCCGTTCCGGAAATCGTTCCGAGAATAGGACGTAAATGTCGCCTCGAAGTGCGACGACTGGATTCGTCCCGACATGCACATTTGTGTAGATGATCAGGACGAACGAGAACAGCAGATACTTGTACATTCCCCAATTCCTAGGACAAATCGGTCAGCAAAAATAACTATTAGATAGAGACCGCAAGGTGTACTATCGTTTTCATCGACTGCTCTCAAAACAGTAGCCGAACTGTCCCTCAGGACCCCAATAGGATCATACTTTTGGACGTTTGTGAAAATCTTTTCTCTAAGCTGCGATATCGCTGAAAATGTGTACTCAAATTTTCCTAATTGATCGATTCAAAATCGGGTCGCAATACGCAGGGGGCGGAGCCTAAAACTGCGCTCTGTGATCATGGACGATCGAGAGATCTCTCACTCGCATACCTCGGTAGTGTAGTGGTAGCGCGTATGCTTTGATATCGGAGCCTTTGAGGTTCGAGTCCGGTTGGCAGCAAGACTTTTGCAAATGATGGAGATAAACAGAGGAAGTCGGAGCCAAATACATACGCGCGGACTGATTTCTTTCAAAAGGAACTACAATTCGGGGACACTTCTGATTTCTGTTTTTTCTTCTCTAATGTTCTTTTTTAAAATGGAAGCAATATATTACGAGTGGAGCACGTTGACACGATAAGTAGAAAGCCTTTAATTCCATACTCTGCTCTTCTTATTACCGATTTTGACCTACTTAAAGTTGTCCGATCATTATGCTCCACGGGCCGTTTATAGAGGCTCTGGATAGCTACAGAACGCGCCCTAGCTTGGCCATTTTGGTTGCGTATTCGAATTGTAGTCCCTCGGCGCAGATTTTGATCGTTTCCCCGTCCCCACCAAGTGGGCGGAGCCTTCGGTCTCTACTATTAGAGCTCACTTTCGACGACCTCAGTGGAATTACCACTAGCAACATTCAGGGCGAGGGAAAGAACAGAAAAAACTTTTTTTCAATGTTTTCGCGATGCTTACTGTAGAATGTATGCTGGAAGTAGTCGAGGGAAGTCGCCATGAAAAGAAGAACTGTAAGAATCGGCTGATTGAGAAGACTGTTTTTCAAATGAGAATCAGTTCAACACCGAACGTCTAGGCAGTGCATCAATCAAATCGCATTCATACTAGCGTTTTATCTTCTTCGCACCCAAATGAATATGCCTTATTAGTCTAAGGGTGAGAACACGAGCAATAATACGGCGGTAGTATGGAAGAGCAGCACTGATCGCAAGGAGGAGATGGACAAACCACAGAGTGAAATACGAAATGCATTTATCATATCGGTAAGCGTATTCCACTGGGACCCCCAATTAATTCACATATTTCGTCATTTCGGTAGTATGTTCGGGCGTCTTGGCGGCAGCGATGCTGACAACGACGCTCGTGTTCTGCGTTAGTTTTCGATCGATGAGCCAACCGTGCATCCACCTGCAAAAATAAGTTAGCTCTTTCCAAGTATTTCTTATCAGGCTCACGTCCGAAAGGGTCCCACGTTGTAGAGCGTGACTAGAGGACCCAGAGCGTGCATGCAAGATGGGATCTGAAGAAAAAACACTAATCGCACTCGTATCTCCTCTCAGTTTTACCCAGCGCACGGAAAATTCAAACAGGGAGGAGTGAGAAATGTTTGATTTCATGATGATGAATGCGACGCACGAGAGCAGGTAGAAAATGGGCAGCGTCGCGTGAAGAGTGAGCACCTGTCGAGTTATTTTATCTAGAGATCGAATTTCTTCGGTCAAATTAAAAACCCTTACCTTCACCAAGCTCGTATGCATTTCCTTCGTTTTCTCAGACATTGCTGCCGCATTCGCATTTATTTTGCTTAGCACCTTCAAACAAGAAGTACTGAAGCAATTGTATTGCTTTTACCTTCCATCTCACTAGGAACACGATGATAACCAAAGGAATTATCGGCGCGATTATGTACAGTTGAATGAATTTGAATTGTGGTCGAGGTCGAATGTCGACGTGACCTCAATAATCGTCGTTTGAGACGTCGTTCAGCTGGATTTTCATGCACCTTCAAGCACGTAATTCTCGAATTGTTCGTGATCAGGATGAAGAAGCCGCAGTGCTTCCCTCACTTCATCAGATGGATCATTCGTGAAGAACAATGCGATCTGAAATACGCGATAATAAATGAACAATTTCTGTTTTTTTTTATATGTGACCATAATCGAAAATGTAGGCAGATAGATGGCAATGCACAGAACGATCGTGTTCAGAGAGCTGGGAGGAGAACTGAAAATAGTTTTTAAAAAACAGACTGTGTCTGTCAGGTCAATAAGGCTTTTCCCCGCAATATATGCAATTAACGCACCGGTAAAGAACGAATAGCCGATAAAAGAAGCAGTGTGTAACTAGGAAGAGCGATTCTGTGACAGCGTGCAGGATTATCGCTGGGTATTGTGTGGTTAACGTCTCATTAAATTTTTTTTTGTTTTTTTTGTTCGAGTTTTTGTTTTCGGAAAGTCATTGCTAAGTATTTTGTAGCTCACAGTGCTGAATGTGACAGAAAAACCCCGAAACGAGAATGCATGGGCCGAGATAAACACTGACAGTCAAATCTCGGTATACGACGAATCTGTAATCGACATGTTTCAGTTGATTTGTACCACGTCGAACCGTTCGATCGACAAAGAGTTGCTGCCTGAGGCAACTAAATCGACCACAGCGCCAGCGGTCAGAAGGATAGTGAACGAACTACGAGCAAAACAATTATGATAAACATTCAAAATTCCAACTCGCCTCCAACTTTTCGGAGATTTCAGTTTAATCGCGACAAGAAGAATGACGTTCCCAATAATTCCGATTAGGTCTGTGATCGTGTGAGCACAAATGGCGGTCAAGTCCGCTGTTGTCAAGTACATCCGCGTTGGAGACGAAAATTGAATATCTGGATATTAAAATTCGACATTTTGAAGTTGGCATGAGATTTTGTAACAAAGAGAAATGCACAGTCTGTAACACAGGCAACAAGTAACACCTCTTACCTAAGATTCAAAGAGCAACATAAAAAAATCTCAAGATATCAAACGAGGAGAGTGGGAAGGTGTTTTCGATATTTATATCAGTTATTTTTATTGTCTAGCAGCAATGAATGGTTAGTAGAAAGATAGACAACTTCAGATCTAATTTAAGGTTTTGGAGAGATCGCAGAGCTCAAAACAGAACAATATAAAAAGTACAGAAGCAGATCCAAACAGACACATTGAACTGGAACTCTCAGGGAGTCATCTTTATTGCTGAGACACGCATTCACTGCGTGAATATTGTAAGATTCCCAATATGGGAGTTTTTCCAGTGTGAAAAGTGCCCTGGACTCGGATAATTGGGCGCTCGAGTGCGAAGTCTCGGGATATTCTATTAATTATTGTAGCTCACGCTACCCGATGCGGTTCGAAATTGTATACTCCATATTTTGAACGCGTGCTTAGAAGGAGCCCGAATCAGCAGAAAACTCAGGGTATTTCACTGGCTAACAAAACCCCTGTCATTTCGAGACGAGGCTTGTTGAGACGATGAGACGGTGAGAGGCATGAGGTATTACAATGCATTCTGACACTACACATAACTGTTAAAGAGACTACAACTGACAACTAAGATAACTCAGATACATGTATACAAAAAAATATGTCTTATTTAGTGTTCGAAAAACAATGAAAGCACATATTTTAGGAAACTGTTGTTATCTTTTTTTATTATTCCCATCCTCGCTCATTTCCAATTCACAAAAATCCGTTATCCCTACTTCGGCATCTCGACTGCTCCAGTATCCAGCATACCCAACCTATGTCACAAGCGAATATGCAGCGACCTGCATTAGCCAATGCAATTCGATGTCGTCGCCGTTTCTGAAACACAACATATGTTTTGTATGGTATTTCCTTACATGCGTATCCGACAACAAATGTTTTTATCTTGTCATGGCATTCCGGAACAACAGTAATAACATCAGTCGTAAATCTGCCTTCATATCGTACTGAGATTACAGTATTGCGATGACAGGTGCTATGAGAAATCTTGTTTGAAGGCATCAATGCCGAAGTAAATGCTTGCAATTTCATTCAAAAAAAATGCAAGATCAGTTGTCATCATTATTTATCATGGAAAATTTTAGGCATAAAATAGTATCAAAGCGACAGATAACGTGAAAACTCCATTGGCACCCAATTAGAATAAGCTGTCATTGAAATTCCATCTGCAATGGTGTCGTTAGAAGACCGCGTGGAAAAACTCTAAAATGGAGTGGAATAGCAGGTGTGCGAAATTTATTTGGAGCTTTTCATCATTTTTGCTACTTGCAGTTCAGCATATTTTCGAGAGCTGTTGCACGACTCGGCGAATTTTTGAAAGCTCAGAGATTGCTGATTTCGACTTCCATTGTCAGATGAATAGTGTTCGTCGGCGATTCTGTCACGCAAACAATTATTATCCATGCAAACATTCGCAATCATAACAATTTGAGATACACAAGGGAAATGCGCATCTTTCCCGCTTTCAGAAACTCATTTTCTCCATTCTTTCTATGATGAATCTAACAGCAACTGAGTGGATAGTTGCCCGAGTATTGTACAGTCTGCTGGCGACCATTTCAATAGTTGGTGCCTGCTCAAATCTCTCGCTATTCTTCGTCACACTTCGATCCAAGTCGCTGAGGTCGACCTGCCATCTGCTAATCGGTCTCTGCGCGCTGCTCGATGGGCTTCATCAGGTTGTCTGCCACTCTCTCGATTACACACGCTCTCTCGCTCTCACTGAGCGAAATTATTTAATTTTTGTTCGCAGATCGGTCAACTCTACCAGTTTCCGGTGCTGTTCAGTGACGGATTCATCGACAGCTTCGTCTGTTCGGCGATTCAGGCGAGACTTCTGAACCTTTTCGAGCATCCTTTTCGAGTATTTCTTCATAAATATCGATTCGAACTACCAAAATTGCAGGTCTTGCCCGAATTCGGCGCGATGGGAGGCTGCGCGTGCCTACTCAGCATCGGCATTGAGCGTCTGACAGCAGTTGTCTTCATCACGCAGTACAGAAAACTGAGCCGGAGACTGCTCGCCGTGAGACCAAATAGCATTATTTCTCATCCTTCCCTCCATTTTCAATGACTGATTTTTTGCAGCTTCATCTCTCCCTTGTTGCCTTCTTCGGCTTCTACGCTATCTATCTAATGGTCGCTTACTATCAGCCGACGTTTGTTCAAAAACACAATTCCCTGAAGATTTCACGTTACAGCCTGCTGATCTGCGCGATTCCCGCGCCTTTCCATGGCCGTGCTGCCGTCCTGTGGGGCAAGACGCTGGGCACGCTCATTCTCTTCACGATCGTCGTTTACTGCACGGTCGCTGTGGTCATATCGAAGAGAGCGGAAGGTGGAGAGTATATTTCGAAAAAAGATGGTGGCCACTTCGTTTTGAAGACTCTGTCGCTTCTCTGAGCGTGTGTGAAATGAAGAGACGATCGATTGAAATAGATAGTCAGTAAGCTTTATAGCCTGTTTCAGTATCGCACGCGACTCGCAAGTCCTTTCGTAGCATCTTTTTCGTGATGACGTCGGACGTGAGTGGATGGGCGATAGCGATTTCACTGTTAAACATCTCTGCGGCAATCGATGTCACCGGTCGGTTGTTGCATCATAGCTATGTAATATTGCATCATGAAATAAGTACAAAATTTTTTTATAACACATTCAGACGAGACCCGATTCGTGATGCGCTACGGGTGCGGCCTGTTCGTGAATATGGGGATTGCAGCGAAGGCAGAGATCTATTATTCGACAAGGTAAGAGCTCAAAATATGGGACATCGTCTCGCTTTTCCAGGGTCAATAAGAAGTATCTAGATGATAATGATAACCATTTCAGCACCGAATACAGGCAGGCCTTTCGGACAACATTCAAAAGAAAGCCAAGTTCGAACTTGCCAGCAAGAGCGTCCACCTTTGCTTCGGCCACCATCGAAATTACTATCATCTAATTAATGCATAGCTTTGTGTACTATTCAATCTCGTTTTTCGTGTATTCCAAAGGGACTTGTGATTCTTCCAACGTTCTTCGAATTCTAGGACCAGTCCAATAATTTATGTCTTGCAGTGAACCTGAGTTGTAAACATGACGTGATGTGATAATAATTGACAACAAAATAAATTGACAACAAAATAAAGACGGCTACAATGAGATCACGAAGACCAATTATCACTCGGCGAACGGGGCAGCTGGATGACCCGCATTAGCACCTTTGGCAATCATTGCCTGCGAGAGAACAAATGAGTAGATACCGGGAAATTCACGATACATGTTGTTATAATTTAAAATTTTAGATAAAATGAATCAAAATCGATATTTGCCATTTGATTGGCTACTAACAGAATCCGAGAAGGAACCAGCGAACGAAGCCGACGCACTATCCTGAAATAATTGAAGAAAATACATTACAGTGCACGTATGGTTTTCCGAACTTTATGTATTACCGTTACTGAAGGAAGCGACTCACTCTAGAATCACCCGTTTCTTTTCGACTAGATGTTTCGGAAAGAGTCTCGCCTGTAGAGTATGCCGCGTCCTTAGCTCTGTCAAGCGCATCTCGCGCCTGCAAATAGGTTGAATTGGAGTTGCATTCATTTTTGTGAAATCGCATCATTCCACAGATGCCTACTCTGATCGTTTACCTCTCGAGCTCAGACTATCATAGTATTTGCAATAGAAGGATAGAGTAGATAATGAGTTCGAAAAGTGTCAAACCTTCTCAAATTCGTGATAGGCGTTTTCCACTGCGGTATTCGTTTCTTCGACGTTCTGAAGCTGGAAATTCAATTTTGCTTAAACCGAATATCCGAAAATATTCTGCTCATATTGTGGATATCGAATCTCACCTTGGAAGGCATTTTAAAAACGGCCGATGAAGATGTCTGAAAATTCATGAAAATAAAATAAATTCTTGAATAACACCCAGAACATCAGATCAGAATCAGATTAGAAACTAGACACAAAATCAGAGCGCAATCTTCTCGTGCACAGATACATAGAGTGGATCGAGCGCACTCTGCCAACATTGACCGAAAACATCCGCCCGTCGTAAGAGAATATACCTTTATAGAGCGAGAAGAATAACACCTAGGACGAGTTTTGCTGCTGGAAAGATCATGGGAAAGAGACGAAAACAGCACGAGGAGAGACGAAAAGGGAAAGTGAGGTCAGCGAATGACATCACCATAACTGGAAATAGTCTCAGATCTCAGAGATCAGCGCGGTAGCGTCAGCAAGGTCAATGGGTTTATCGTGATTGACATCATTGTCTGACCTCCTGTCTGACCATATATTGTCTGCAAGAATTGTCGTATTTTATCATTGGGAAATAGAGGTGTAAGTTTCAGAAATACGTTCTGGACGCTTCTCCGTGTATTCTTTTAGTCTCTCATCGGCCTAGACAACCTTCTGAATCTTCTTGAATGCGTGAAGTCGTCGAAAAACTGCACACGCGATCTGCTCGAAATAATTCGTGTAATGATCTCATCATTTCGCACAGTCTCTCTGCTTTCTGACCGGTGAAAGACCACGGAATGCTTTCTGCTTTCTGACCACGGAATGAAGAAGCGCGCGAAGGTCGTCTTGTGGGCTCTCCATCCATTCTACCAACCATCTATTTTCCGAGTATAGATTATCAATAGCATTGCACTGTTCTCCCTGGAACCTGCGCCTCCAGTTGGTCCCAATAGCGCTTGCGTTTTCCGCGAACCCCTGTTTTTCAGGTTGGTTTCCAATTTCCACATGCGCTCTCAAGTCAGCTGAGCGGTGCTCTGTTGACTGATCAAGATTTCCCTAGTGTTTTCAAGCTTGCTATTATTAGTTTGACTGTTCATCTCGAATCCGTTCTAGCACAACGCCAGTGATCAATTGGCACAAAGATGATGATAACGCGATGATATGATAAGGGATCTGTGAGAATCAGCCCTCGGGGATTCGATAATGCGCTCTGATCCTTTCTATTCATGATAATTACTTTCGATCTACTCCAGCGTTGGTTATTCTCGGCATAGACCACGGCCAGGTAAGAGCAAACAACATTCGTTCATCATCACGCGAAATTCAGCTGATAAAGGGTGATAACGATAAGAATCGAGACGAATCAAGCAATAAATCGAGCACCTTGGTTCAATGCTTACTCCAGTCGAGAAAGAGATGGCAGTACGACCGACTTTTCCATTACAGACGAGACAATGGTTGACGGGTAAGCCCCGGATGGAATCTCACTCGTCGCAGTCTTCCATACTGTCGTGGCCGCCGGCGGCTGCTTCTTTTTGAACATTCCAATCAGACCCTCCCTGACAAAAAATCATTTCTGCATTTTGCAGTTTACACTTCACATTGGGAATACCTCATCATCCGCAAGACCTGCTCACCTGTAATCCTTCATGAGCAGCATCATGATGACCGCATCCCAGGCCGGGAAACAGGAGGTGAGCACCATGCAACCCGTGTCGAAGGAGTAGATCGGAAGGTAGAAGAAGGGGAAGGTGACAACACAGAAGTAGGGAATGTACACGAACACGAGAGGCACGAAGGTCTGAATAGCACGTGAACGAATAATTGTCACTCGAAAGTGATATTCAGAGGACCGCGTAACGGATAGATAATGCTGCGAATAGTGTTGACGTCTAGACAATGTCTCTGGAGACAAGGCGTCTAGACGAAATCGAGCGAGACAAATTCTCCTAATTCTCCGCAAGAAAAGGTCGCAGCACTAGACGGACGCACCTGCGCGCAGACGGCGATGAACAACTTGAGCTGCACGTTGAGGGCCTGCGTCGAGATCGTGTCCGCCTTTCGAATGTGGTAGAACGTCAATCCGCCCAGCGTCGAGGCGATCGAGAAGGAAATGGCCATGATCGTGTCGTAACTGCTCATTGCGAAGAACAATCGAGGGCGGAAGACGCCGTTCTCCTGAATTTAAATGTTAATTATTAATTTCGGAATGATTAATAGGGAGGTTTAGTGAAGATGATACCCAAAAGTCCATCATGATCCATCCGTCGTTCAGAATCTTCCCGAAGCGTCGATTGTACTCTTCCGTGACGAGCGCCTTGCCGACCTCATCGCCCTCGCCCGTGAGCATGTAGTAGCAGAGCAGAAACCTAAACGAATAATAAATGAAAATTTAAAAAATAAATAAAAATGGACATGCTCACTGTTGCGTAGCTTACCAAATGATAATTTCGGCGATCGGAAACATGCACAGAAATGCGATGAACTTTGGGGTAGAGAAGAGATGCAGCAGATGCGGTCGTCGAATGGACCAGTAGCGATAGAGGAAGTGGATGTTCATCAGAGAGAATGGCACTGTGAAAGACGCACAGTAGAAGCTTGTCACGGCCTGCGGAATAATAGTATTCATCCATCTGCTCTGTGCCCGGGCATTTTTGAAATTAACAATACAAACAGAATTGGAACGCGCACCCTGTATGGGAGCACTCCAGTAACGCCAAAGGTCGAGTCCACGATGACGACTCTCTGTGATGAGAATGGCTTCGACATAACTAGACAATTGATCGTACCGGCCTGACCGCAGCATGCAATGTGCACAGGTACATGTCGACGATGGCGAAGATGGTGAGCAGTTGTTTGTACGACCCAAGAGCTTTCTTCGTGAATTTACGAATGGTATATAGTAGGATCAGGTTGAGGATGATGCCGGCGACTGGAAATGCAATGCTTTCAGTCTGGACGATATACTGCAAAAATGGCCAGACTCGCTATTTTAATAGTTTCATGAGGAAATTAGTGAATTTTGGCTGCACAGTTGTTACGTTCTCTCGCGTTGAACATGCCGTTTCGCAGTGGAAAAGGAAGAATAAGCGGATGCATCGGATGAATTTGAGGATCCCCTCTACAACGTCAAATCACTCTCACCGACATGCGATTCTTCAATGACGTCGCCGATGAAAACCATCGTTGATTAATAGACCAACCACGAAGCAAAACCCGAAGCCGCGACGCCTTATTATGGCCATTTTTGCAGCCCCGCTCGAAGCTCCGCCCACTTGACTCATCCATCACGATGGGGGCGGAGCCTTTGATGCAATGTGAGTCGTTCAGCCTACTGTAACGCCCAAGGGTCCTAGATGATCGCAAGATGACGATATCGGGAAAATTAGATGTGAAAGAGGATATATTAACGAAAAAAGCGTCCTTGTCAAGAGATTTGACTTCAAAAGTGAGAGCCCTGATTCATTTTTTCACTCAAATGGGCCCAAATTATAGATTTGAAATCTTCTCTTCATGCCGATCCGTTTCGTGCGGGCTGCTAAACGCGCAAATGACTAAAAAAAAAGTATCCTCGATCTTTGAACTTCCGGAAAATGAGACCCGATATCAAAAATCCAAAAGCGCAGGTTGAAATAGGGTCGTTCAATGAACCTCACGTTTAAACCTGGTAGGTAACATCTTTGACTGCCTCGGTGTTATTTCCGATGAGTTCCGCTGATGTTGTGTTGAGTTGTGTTGTAATGAGTTATTCAGCTCTCTGCCAGGATGGCGGAGTTTCACTCCTATTGACAATAGATTGACCAACACGGTAGTGGAGGGAGTAATTTCTGGGTTTGATCTCTGAAAGAAGAGGCGGTGAGTGCGCGCAGAACCCAACATTATCTCTCGCCTTGTAAATTGTCAGCATCTTCTTTCAGCTCTAGCTACAGTGTAACCATCTTCACCTGTATGGCAAACTACTCTGGATATTCAATGGACTTCGAATGGGACAGGGCTTATTTCATGCCGTGAATATCCCACTCTCTTTCTCTCATTATTCGGTTCAGATTTATACAAGCCTACTGTTTTTCTTGTGGGTGGATCTCGATAATTCTCGGATTTTGCATCCTTTATCTTCTATTCAATCACAGCTCTATGTACTCCAAGGAGTTCCGAAATGCGATAGCTTTATTTCATGTAAAATGATATTTTGGAAATCGAAGAGACTGTTTCTTCAGGCATTCGCCATAATCAACGATATCCACCATTTTTATCTTTTTACTCCATACCCGTTGTTCCCTATGCCCATATTCGTATGTCAGGGTTTTCTCTGCAGATGGAAGGCGCCGACCGTCCTTCTAATGGTGAAAGTTCACAGAATTGTAAGAACTAAAAGTACTTGTAGACCTTCACTGCCCTGGTTGCAAGCTCCGCTGCGTCTTTAATGAGCATTATTGGTTTCATGCGATTGAGAAATATTCTGCCTCTCGCGTCAAAATTTCGGTTATCGATGTGGTAGGAACACATTTATTTCGCCTTCAGTCTTTCATTGTTAGAAAGCATATTTCACCAGGCAAAGTATCGCTCTGAATGGCTTCACAACGGCTCTTTGCATCAGCAATGCCATCGGATTTGCCTTTTTTGGTGGAGATGATGCAAGGAAGAATGATATTATCAATGTAAGTGAATAAATTCAATGTGTACATTTCAAAGAAATTCAGAGACCTGAACTGGCGTGGTTGCAAAATATGCCCGACACGCTTGTTTGGGGCGACATGTTTGACACTCCAGCGTTTGATAAAGGTTTGTTCAATTAGCTGATATGGCAAAATTTATTTTTGAAGAACTACTCTTGCTCTCTGCTACCCTAGTATACGGAGTAATCTTCTATCCTGGAATGATGGCTTACAGTGCGTATGCCCTTCGCAAGTCGCACTTATCTTACAAGCATCTACGTCAAGCATGCGTTTTAGATCTAAGTGTCATGTCCCCTCATTATTACATTATGGCTCGCATCTTCTTTCCTTTCCCATTCTTATCTATGACTAACCACCTTTCATCATCGCTCATTCCTACTATAAATTCGCCTCTTTTCTCTTATCGAGAGGAGAGTGGTTCATGTGGATAAAGCTGTAAAGCCCCTGGACCAATTTGCCTGTGACATCGGATAGTCTCTTCA
>LS557912.1:553486-589346 GCA_900490775.1 Pristionchus maxplancki
TTAAGTTTTCAATTCCATTTTTGACCTACTCAAAGATAAAAGTTCATGTTGCGCATCTGGGAGGTAATAGATAAGGTCGTTAGCTACAGAATCTTCTTTAGCACGATCGATTTCGTTGCGAATTGAGACTGTGCTCCCCTCGTCTCGCTTTTTGGGGAAATGATGTCTAGGGAAAGTGGGCGGAGCTTGTGGCCCCTATGTTTACCCTTATCTGGAGAGAACAAAGGGGTTCAGAACGCTGTGCCAAGTCTCCTTGCAGTGTGAATTGATCGACCTTCGCCGTTCTGTGAAGAACAAGCTGGATCAGATGAGGAAGAAGCATAAGATCGACCTGATAGTTGAAGTGAGCGTGATTTGATTGAATTTTGGCAGAGAACTCTCTGCCTCATTCCAAGATATTTTCAGGATGAAGGCGCAACTGCCTATACGTGCTTGCGCTGTCGCCATCACGGCGTGGTCGCTACCAAAAAGGTATTGAGTTTCTCCTCGTTTGGCTCATTTCTGTTGATTTTCCAACAACAAAAACATCGAAAAGACGAGTATGCTTGTACAAAATGTGCTCAGTTCCACGCGCCATGCCCGTTCACAATGTGCCGATGCAAATCGTGCGATCTCATCGAGGAGCGAACGAAGATCGAGAGGGAGTTAACGCTGCTTCAGCGGAATGAAAAGCCAATCGGTGAGAAGACTTCACATTTTCGAAAATAACGCTCAATCTCAGACGTTCCTGAGTCGACGGACTCGAGTGAGAAATTCGAGGAAGAAATTGAAGAGGGTAAGAGACTGATAATATAATTTTTATTTTCAAAACAAGAATTAATCGCAGATGACGTCACTCAGTCCTCAGTTGCATCGAATTACAACCCGACTCCGAGTATCGACAGTTCTATATCTTCACACGAGAGCAATGCACAGCCACCCCTTTCACCGGAGGCGCAGGTTAACTATCTTCTCATATGAATTTTAGGTATCTAGTTTTAAATTTAAAAATAAAATTTAGATCATTCTCGACTTGATCACTGCGCTCTCTGTGGATCCGAAGTCCGTCAGCCCGGACAACTTTGACGCAAGCACACTTTCAAGATTGCTTAGAAAACCTGCATTCATTCTTCCCATCGCGTGGCTCTCTGAGTGGCCGACTATCAACTATTTACTTGGGGAAGCATTGCAAAGATTCCCTAATCTTTAAATTCCCTAAATTTCCATCCGCCTCGTATAGACTACGATTGATGTGCTCTTTGTTCCGAACCAGGGGTTCAAGTGAACGATATACATTTCACATTTTTTGTCAATAAAGTCATAGTCGTTTCTTCCATACATACGTTTATTGAAGCAGAAAATATCATCAAATAACTATAGCAGCATGAGCTTGAGCATTTCGGGCTAAATTTGATGGTATGGAAGATGAGGCTGAAGGCTCCCCAATGATGGGAAATGCCGACAGCAAAACACTGTGAAGTAAAAATGATCCTCTTAAAAATTCTGAAAACATGCCTTTTCATGTCGCCTGACATGGACAGTAAACAGAGCGGTAATACTGCGGCGATCGCCAAATTTGAGAAATTCGCAAGATAGATTACTAGAAAGACGTTGGCAGCTGGGCCGGTGTCCATGAATTCGGTGGACAACGAAATGGCAACTGATATCTGAAAAATCAAGCTAAAATAGTGTAATAATTACGAAAAACACACCAAATAGAGAAAGAAAATGACGATGCTCTGTCGCAGGATATTGGATTGCACTTGGGATATCCCAGAGGATTGAACGAGTCGTCTTTTCATCGTTCTGATGAAGACAACTTGCGATCTGTGAATCAAATTAGCGTACCTTAGCTTGAACAGGAGACTCGCATAGATAACCACTACTATCATGACCACTGCGTAAGAACAATAAACGACTACCGAAATTAACATTTCCGCGGTTTTCGAGAAATCTATGCATACATTGTAGTAGATATTCTGATCCATGTTTCAATTAAATTTTAATTTTTTTCGTTTTCTTACCTCTGCACTGTATCTATACTGGCACTTGAAGACGAAAAATATCGCTGGCAGACACATCGAGAATAGCCAGGTGATAACACAAGCAGCTGCACATTCTCTCCTGAAAATGTTTCAAATTTATTTAGCGCGCTACATCAATTCCAATAGAGGTAAAATGCACCTGCTGAGACCACGCTGAAGAAGAAACACCACGGCGAACCGATTGAGCGCTATTAGCACGGAGAAGAATAGTGTTCCGTAATCGGCCAGTACTGACAGGTTGAAGATCAGGAACTCGTACTCCTCGGTGAAGACTCGGTTCTGAAGAGGTTCCATTTTAGGGTTGACTAGTTTTTCATTCAGCGAGTCAGGGCCACAACGCAGCTCAGAGCAGCCATTTGAGGCTGACATACTACGGATAAATTACGACAATACCGGCGCGAACAAGGAGAAGGACCGCTGAATCGCGTAGTAGGGAAGCACGAACGCGCATTCGACCAGGGCTTTCAATGAAGTGCAAGCAACGAGATTCGCAACGATGATGTAGTAGGGATTCTGCTGAGTAATCAATTTTACAATCTCGAAGATTTGGGAAGAAGCAAAAATATGTAACATGGAACAGTTTTCTCCTCCCCGACACCAGCACAGCCACAACGAGCACGTTCGCAAGCGCGACGAGACAAGTGTAGATGCCCTCAATGATGAGCAGGGCGAGATATTGCTGCCCTTGACGATAGGATAGAGCGCCCAGTGGAAATTGGCTCTCGGCCGAAGCTACAATCGATAAATATTTTCGAAATGGTGAAAAATTACTTACGGCGGACCCTCGAGAAGACCATGCAGCGCTAAAGTGAGAGAAGGAACTGCGAAAAGCACCTGTGAATCCGCAAATCGGGAGACATGCAAAGGCAATAGTTTTGTGGGTTTTCGCAGGTTTTACACCGTGATAACATCTATGTGGTCGAAAAGACGTTCAAGTGATAAACTGTTCAAAGCGCTCTACCGCAATAATGCTAAATTTATTATCGACAATGAAGGGCGAACAAGCAATTTTTTAAAGCAATTTCGTTCCTGTTCAAACTCCCGCCGCCGTCTGGTCGGTGTTCCTTCTCGCGTCTCCGCACGCGTTGATCTTCCCTTCTGAGTTCACATGGACTGCTTGTACGATGCCCTTCAATTTTGCTACCTTTTCAAAATATTCAGTGGCTCGAAACTCACCGAAAATCCGCTGCTGCTGGGGAATTTTTGATCATGTTGCTTCTCGAGAATCGATTTGAGTTCCTAAAATACATTGTTTTCAAATTGTAAAATGCTAGGAAACGGGAGAATTACCATTGGAAAGTCCCGATCGGCTTGGGTGATGTCAGGCGTGAACTGGTTGTGCACCGACGGAGCATCGATAGCTTCCTAGAAAGGAGTTTCAAGAATTTCGATATTATTGTTGTGTAAAGTTTGAGTGAAAAGCTGCCTTGATTGTCTCTCCAAAGACGAGCGTTCGAATCACAGCTTTCGCTACTGCCGAAATTATTCTCGAGCCGCCCGAGGCGCCTGCGACCATGTGGACCTTAATTCTGTGCAATTCCCTACTCAAGTCTGTCTATCCCCAACTCCAGTTTTTTCTTAAAAGGTTCCAACTCTTCGCGCTCATTCTGGCCTTACTGAGTAACCACCAGCATTCTGACCTTCCTATCATCCTGTCCGTACACTACCAGAGGGCTCATGCTGCTCATCGGCCGCTTGCCGGGGGCGATGAAATTAGCCTCTGAAGGCGCGTAGCCGTAGCTAAAATGTGTATTTTGTTGCTTTTTTAGCAGAAAATATGGAAATTCTCACACATTATTCACTCCCGGCGTCGAGAAATCGCCCATTTCGTCGTTCCACAAGATGCCCAGCTCTTCGGATTCAACGGAGGCGCCGAATCGGCTGAGAAGCGAAGTTTGTAAGCGAAATGTGCTCATTTTTGACTTTTCGTACTGGAAATTTGGTTAGATATTGCTCTCACCGATTGATCGTCGTCGTGGCCGAGACGCCGTTGCCGTCGCCGTCGAGCGCGGAGACGTGCGACGTGCCGAAGTCGGCGCTCTTAAAGTAGTCATACACTCAACTTTGATCGTCAGAAACTCACCGCGGCCGTATCGTCCGCTCCATAGTACGCAGTCTCGTGCGAGATGTCAGTGATCTGAGAGTAGTAGCGGTGCTTATTACTAAACCACCAGCTGCACCTTTCCCAAAACAGAAGCGATAAACTCCGGTGTGAGCATGCGCTTCGCAATTTTACCAGCAGAGAGCACGAATTCCTCATCGCCCAATTGCGATCTGAATGATTTCTAAGTTCAACAATTTTGTTGATATTAACCTCAGCGCGTACGCGAACTTCTGCGACTCGATGAGGTGATGATAGACTTTTGGGTCAGAACGAAGCTGATGCACTGTCGCGTTAGGGTAGAGATCTGCATGTTCTTACTGGTTTTGATGTTTTCTAATCGATGATTGGAAAGAAAACCACGCACGATTCATGAGATTGATGATCAACTGGGCAACAGCGAAGCCGGAGGGTGGAGGTCCGCCGCAGATGGCCAGGCCATTCCTGATTAATAACAATGATAATGAAATCGCACAAACAAACGAACTTGAACTGAGCAACGAGGGCCGTTTCGAGCACGCGCACTCTGTATGCGGCGAGGTCTTCTTTGCGAATTATTCCTCCTGCAGTTATTTATCACCAAGGGACTCCCTCTGCCGACAGAACCAACCATTCGTTCGCATCTCCCTATCTATGACCTCCGCAAATTCTCCCTGATAGAAAAGCTTCACTGGATCGGGAGCGGCGGCAATTTTCTGAAGATGAACAGTGATTATCTGCGAAAATAATGACTAAAACGCACCTTCAGTGTTCTCAGCAGTCGCTCTCTCGGCATTCTATCTCCCTCCTTGTACGTGTCGTTAGTTTCTGGGTTGATATAGAGCCTGCAATGTGTAAAATCAATTTTGGATCGTAATTGTACGCACTTCATCGACGGGGTGCGTCTGAATTTTGGCTCGAAGTCCTTCATGACCTTGACGAGATAGGCGGAGACAGGCACTCCGGCTTCGATCAAACTGCAATCCATTTTGATTGCCGAGATTGCTGTGCTCGAGTTACTCAATGGTGGGCTGCACGAGCTGCGCCCATTTTACGGCTCCGGATCCGAATCGTCGATAGACCTCCCAGTAGCCGGCCAGCTCGCCCGGCACTGCGGCGGCGAGGTGACCTTCAAGCGTTTTAAATTTGAGCCAGACGATTTTCGAAAATGGCAAAAATGCATCTCACCATATTTCCCCGCCTCTGTATTGTTCACGAACATCGTGTGATTTGACAGGCCGGGCGCGCTCTCGCGAGCGTCGATTGCTGTGCAACTGCAGTTGATCTAATTGATGGTCCGAAACTTGATGAATTATTACCGGCCCGTGCTCGCATTGTACAGCGTCATCAGAAATCCTCCTCCTAGTCCGCTCGACTGCGGATTCACCGCGCCCAGGCAGAACATCGCAGCGACTGCTGCTTCAGCCGCGTTGCCGCCCGCATCAATTATTGACCTGCGCAATGTCCTCAATAAAGGAAACGCTTCTGAAATTTTACTCGTTTCTAGTGGACGCTTGACCAAATTGTACGCTAGATCCAATTCCCGTGGTGTTCTCAATTCTAATCAACACTTTCCTTTTCTCAGTGCAACTCACTTTCCGGCATGGGCGCAAAGCGTGTGATCGGTGGTAATCGCAAACCGGTCGAACGCACCCATAACAGAGGGCGAGGGCGGCGGCCACTCGAACTCCTGTGAGTGCAATGAGGCATTTGAGACAATAAAGACGATAATGGTTGTTAAGTTTGACGATAATCACTCACCTCATCGCCTCCCAGCAGTCCAATCAGCAACAGCACAGCGAGAATTAGTGTCGTGAAGATTACAGCAGCCGAAATCAGCAAGCGCCTCAAAGGAAATGATCAATTCAAAATAATATTTTAATAATTTACCTTTTGTCTGCAATCCTCTTCGATCCAAGCAGCGACTCTCTAGCGTGGTGCATTGCTCGACTAATTCTCGCTTATTGACCTTCGATTACGCATTTTAAGGGCGCAACGTGTATAGTTTGTGCGCGCCACACATACTCTAATCGTGCAGCCGGAAGCAAGCGACCACCAGTGTTCACGTACATGTTCGAGCTGTGATCGTTTAAAGGTCAGATGCATGGAAAGAATCCTTCGTTCATCATTTCGGGTTCATCATTCAGCCATGAATCTATTTTCCGAGAGAAAAAACAGCTTACCCTGGCCTTTCTACTACAGCAGACGAGCATTAGACAAGCGTGAAGGTTACGTAATCCCATTAGGGTAAATATGAGCGGGTAATTACTGAAAAATAATGTCCATTCGCGTCTTATTACTAATGCTGACGAGCTCATCGAAGAAGTGAATAATGGTTTGATTTTAGTTGGTTTATATATCTCATTTTTGTTGCTTTTTTTTCATGTTTTTCAGTGCTGGGAGCCCTATCGAATGTGCTCCTACTCTACTTAGTAGTGCGCTATTCACGCAAGGAGCTTGGTACGTACAGATACTTGCTCATATCGTTCGCCTCATTCGACATCTTTCTTTGTGCTCTGCATTCGTTTGCGAAATTGGTACGAAATACATTGAAAAGCGATAAAATAGAGCGATTTCCACGCGATTTCCGTCAAATATTCTGCGCAGTTTCGCACTCGCCCATTGAGAGCAGAGTAAGGAGTTTTTTGTTCACTTTTTGTACACTTTTTTGCAATAAACATCTGTTTTCAGTGGGTCACAGCCTCGTTCACCTCATTCTTCTCCGTGCCATTCTCTCTAATGATGATCCATTTCGCATATCGGTTCATCTCGATTCGAATGTGTGGTCAAGACTGTTTTTCCAATTCAACATGCTTTTCCAGGCCCGAAAAGATTGTTCTTTTCTCGAACAAGCGGGTGCTTGTGTTGATGGTTTCTTTTCCAACAACAACATTCGCTGCTTGGTAAAACCTATGTATTTTGCAGAAAAGCATACAACGATTTCAGGCTAGCAACAAGCATCGTACTCTCGAACATCGAGGACCCCGAAGCATTGGAAATGTTTCGCTCGCTGATGCTCGATGAGTACAACCTGACAGTGGTCGACGGCTACATTCTGATGAACCACTCGGTACTAGGATGGCTTTTTCAATAATGACTCTCATCATTCTACACGCTCTCTCGCCTCTCTGACCGGTGAGAGAGCACGCGAAATGAAGAGACCATTTCTTGCGAAGCGATCCCTACTCGGTACAAGCGTTTGAAAACGGTCTTATCATTACGCTCTTGTCGCAAGACTGTGACAAGAGCGTAATGACACACAAGACCACGAAGAGACAGCGACACGTATTTTGGAATGTTTCATAGACCTCGGAAACAGTAACTTCAGCCATCCGCACCTTCTGCCCTTCCCACGGTCGCTCTGGGCATCGCATTCGTCATAATGAGCGCAAATTTCACCATAGCGACCGCTCTCGCCTCTCGCACTTATCACTACATCAGCAGCGCCAAGCAGATCTCGTTCAGCGTTAAGAAATTCCAGAGAGATGTCCTGATCGCTGTCTGTGCGCAGGTGAGAAAACAACAACAACAACAACAACAACAACAACAACAACAACAACAACAACAACAACAACAACAACAAACAATCCAGACCGCCGTGCCTGTGCTCTTCCTCTACACGCCCTACGCCTGCATGCTCTACTTCCCAGCCCTCGGCCTGCCCTCTCGTTACATTAACCTCCTCTTCCCCGTCTTGCTCTCCATATTTCCTGGATGCGACGCTATCGTGATTATACTACTAATGAGGGACTATCGGCAGGGCCTGGCCAAGATAGTGGGGCTGGGGAAGACGCAGGTGAATAATTCAGCAGTTACTGGATCAGATTGGAGTGGGCTAAATTGATGATTGATGTGGCACAGGCGACAACGTTGGCTGCGTCGTCCACAACGATGAGCACGATAACATCAAGTGCCATAATTTGAAAAGCGATTCGCAAATGTTTTCATCACCTTGTTCTCCATAACATAATTATTATGATTGTTTCACGTTATATTCTGTTGAAGACTAGAGCAACCCAAATCTAAGAAAAATGTGGAAAAGGAAGAGCGTGCTCGAATCGAGGCACAACAATCTGTGCCTTGCTAAACAACAGAGAGAATGTGTGTGTCTTTGTTGTAGCTATTCCGCGGCCCTTCCTACCCACGTTGCTCTCTCTTTACGATTCCACTCACCAAACTCATCCTGTCCCTAACCGAAGAGCACAGCGGCATGTACTACACCCGCAATGGTGAGAGGATCCCATGGTGAAGCGTCGATCGTTCATTCATAATACGTGCAAAATACTATATCATTAATAAAGACACTTCAAATCTCTGTTGCATTCTTTCTCATTGGAGATTTTATGACACCATTATTTTTGGAGAGTGACTCACTCCAAAAGGGAACACTGTCCATCCCACAAAATATTTATTCTTTATACAACTGAAAATAGACGAGATCACAACAGTATCGAAAAACAAGAAAACACCATTGCATTGAATGGTTAATAAACGATTGATGGACGTTTGGCCTCCTCATCAAACCACGGGCATTTTGTAAATGATTGTATTCTGATCATAAACGCCCAACATGAAGTAGATCTCGTAGTCCGATTGGATATTCATCACGAATCTCTGAAATGAACGTATGCATTTGTGTTTTTCTATCTGCATTGACTGCTAATTAATTAGCGGTGGCACTACTTGGCTAGAGAGCACTTTTTCCATGCTTGTTTGTGCGGAGTCGCTCGCAAATGGTGTGAGGCAACCAACCCTGAATTCCTGTAGTAAACACAGTATCGCGCCCATTCGACTCGCTCCTTGCTCTTCTCCGATTGTATGTCGGTAATGAGTAGACAGCTCGGTCATAATCTCCGTTCGAAATCGAGCAGCAATTTCCAGCAGTTCGTTGCTGGCTTCGATGTTTTCTGATTAAAAAACAGATATATTCTTCTTTTTTGAGATTTAGCCCTCCACAAGAAAAGGGATCTGTCAAAAGAAGAGAAAATCCGTTGCTCACCTACACTCCATAGCGCGAGGCCAATGAGGGCGAAGAATTCCTCTTCGGAAGGATCTGCGATGTGAACTGCCTTCTTCGCCTCGGGAACGTGCACTTGGAGGCACTCGTGCAGTGTTCTGTAATGCTGATGCAATGCATATCGCCGGGCAACATTAACGAGAACTATTGCAACAATCAGAGGCCAAAGATGTACAAAAAGCAATCATTGCGTAATAATCTCACTTCGATGCGGAGACGATGCTGTTCTTGCTCGGGCAATCGCTGAAGAAGTACTCGACATAATTCAAGTACATGCTCGTAGTGTAGCTGCCAAAGATACTGAAATTATGAGTTCATTTCCTGCAGAAACCAGATTGAATCCTACTTTGACGATTGCTTGCCAAATCTCCTTAGCGTTCGCAACTCGGCGTCGATGCTGTGGAAGATCTTCTCATAGTTGCGAATGAGTAGCCACTAGAATAGACTATCACGCTTGTCGCCCAAGAATCGAATAAAATCAGGTACATTGAAAATGTGAGAAATGAGCAGAAATCATTTTCGATAGTCCTAAGGATCCCTCACAAGGTTCGACGAACTTTGTTCCAAAATTCGGTTTTAAAGGTATGTAGCGGTCATCGATGCTGTGGATATACTAATTGACGAACTCACTTTATCTGAATTTTGGAGTGTTTGGAAGTCCGGAAACGTCGCCTGGCTGAAGTTGAATAGGCCCGGAATCAGAATCCTCGTTGCCTCTTCCATGAATTGATACGTACAAGGCGCAATCGGCTGTAATTGCTTTTCTCTACCATACATTCCCTGAAACCCACAAAATTGTCTTCATTTGCAGTTTCCGCGTTCATTTGAATGCCGCGAAGTTTGAGCTCTGCGGCACACCGGAATTTCGATAAAACTCTGGAAAATCGGATTTAGAAAACCTACTCCATAATTAACTAACTTATGATTGACGCGAAGTTTCTCAAGTATGACAACTTTTGGACTGAGCGGAGGAGTGGGGTGGCTGCAAGAAAACCTTCACATTTTTCTAACCAAACCTTCGGATTCAAGCACATCCCGTTCTTGTACCGATTAGGACTGTGACTCGCTGTGCTGACTGAGCACTCCATCGAACTGTCCTCTCCCCACGCGGCTCTCAGCACTGACTCGAATCGGTCCAGCCGACACTTCCGACACCAGAAAATGCTTCCTGAACCATAAAATGTGTTGAAAAAGTGGAATTATTTTACTCACTTCCATAGTCCAAGCAGGCGAAGCTTCCGTTGACACACACCAGCTTCTTCTTGTGATTTCTCCTACAGACTTTATGTTACTGGGTGGCAAATACGAAAAGAATCCATGGAAACTCAGCGGTCTGAATAAACTCACTTGTAGAAAATGGAGCACGCCCGACAAGCGTTCATTCCCATGTGTGTAGCCTCCGTTCGCTTGCCACACACGAGACATTCAACAGCCGTAGCCAAGTGCGGCATCACTAGAAGCAATGAACATTAAATAACGAAAGGAACCGACGCGATAGGATGGAAACCACTGCATAGATAGGGTGTTCATTTAGTAAATTATGGAAGAATTGTCGCAAGACGATAGGTTCAGTGGGATACTAGATACTTTATCATTGGATGCAGGGGTTTAAATACTGGCAAAGCTACGGGGGCGATACGAGAGAGAAGAGAGGATAGACGGGAAAGAAGATGATTATCAAGGATGATGAATCAAAAGAGAGAATGATAGAAACCATTAATCTTCGGTCAGAGATGAACGGAGACAAGAATAGTGAAGAACAGTGAATGAGAACGAGAACAGAACAGTAATAACACGAGACGACACCTGAGTGGAATGAGAGCGCATTAACACTGATTGACACAACAAAGAGAGGTGGGCCGTTGAAGGAACCAGACACCACACTATAATCTATAGATCAGATATTGTCGCCTGCGTCTGAAAACAGTAGTCAGCGATCGGTTGCGAACCATGTGGAAGCACAAGATTATCGCAGGGATTACACTCAATGAAGCAGTGGTACATGCATCTACTACGATCACGGAAGAACTCTGCTAGGCCAGTATCTCAGCAGTGAAAAGGCACGTAGAATGTACATAACAATCAAGGATACCTGATACAAGGCAGGGTAGAGAGGCGCAAACAAGGCACAAATATTGGGTGCGAGTGATAATTCTTCTAATATCAAGGTAGAACAACACTTTTTGTTCTTGTGAACTTCTCTTAGCGATCGACCATCACCGGTCGAACGATAGACTTTGCGTTCGCGCCAGTTCTGAGTATCACAACAAGAGAGCAGATACACAATTATCAGAAAACGTTCCCCGCCTTCTAATAAGTTCAAATCTCCCCTTTTCTTCTCACGGATAAGATGAGTGATGACAGCGCTCAAATTCGTTGTTTCTCATTGATGTTTTGTCCGAGAAACATATTCATCATGTGTGCCTTGATGGTTCTCGCACTTTTGTCCGAATCCGTGCGCGAAAACAAACGTTGGCGATCGAAAATCGTTGTTTTCTCTGAGCGAGTGCAGGGAAGTCGAATCGAGGACATTACCTCAGATCGATGTAGAACCAGGATCTATTGACGCATCGAAAGTGCACTTTCTGCATCCTCATTATTCACAAAAACAGAGTGGTCAGTGATCTGCGTTCCCTTGCCCTTATTCGTTGTTTACACGCTAACGAGTGGTTTGAAAAGTAAAAAAAGACATTAGGTGTATCCTCGCAAGGCGGGCTCAGCCACTCCCGAGCCAATTCAGCAGTCGGCCTGTCAATAATGACCTGTGCGCGAGGCTATACCGCCCGTGTTGTGTGTACGTGGCGGGGGTTCCTTTCGCCATGGTTTCCCACTGCCAACGTTTCTTAACCCCCTTGGTTTGGGTGGAAAAACATCGTCAGTGAATTGTTCATTCCGACAAAGTTCAAACTACAATAATACGAAAACATATTAATGACGAGACCACAACAAAACAGAGAACGGTGACGATGAAATAAACAATACATTGATTTTGCCATGCTCAGTGGCATCAAACCACGGGCAATTTGTACATGATTGTGTTCTGATCCCAGGCGTCCAACATGGAGTAGATCTCGTAGTCCGATTGTATGTTCATCACGAATCTCTGAAATGATGATAAAAAAAAACTCCAAAAGCACCGGAAATTTGGCACGTTTAGCCGAAAAATCGTAACGAACCCTGCATTCCTGCAGTAGACACAGTATCATGCCCATTCGACTCGCTGCCCGCTCCTCTCCGATTGCCCTTCGGTAGTGCGCAGACAGCTCAGTCATAATCTCCGTTCGATATCGTGCAGCCATTTCCAGCAGTTCATTGTTGGCCTCGATGTTCTCTGATCATAAAACAGTTTCATTCATTGGCTTAGCTTTTCGCATAAGCAGCAAAATAAAAGAATACCCTTTCGAATCGAAGAAGAATCGCTCACCGACGCTCCAGAGCGCGAGGCCAATAAGGGCGAAGAATTCCTCCTCGGAAGGATCTACGAGGTGCATTGCCTTCTTTCCTTCGGGTATGAGCACATGCAGACACTCGTGCAGCGTTCTGCAATTTCTTAGTTGATTGCGATTTCCCTCAAGAGCTTATAAACAGTGTCTGAAAAAATTAAATATTGCTTAAAATAGCTGCAAATTATTCTCACTTCGCTGCAGAGGCGATGCTGTTAAGGTTGGGACAATCGCTAAAGAAGTGCTCGATATTATTCACGTTCATACACGTAGTGTAGCTGCCAAAGATACTTAAATTATGATTCCGTAATTAATCTAAATCAATGCCTACTTTGATGACCGTTTTCCGAATCTCCTTATGTTTCGCAATTCGGAGTCAATGCTGATGAAGATACTCGCGTAGTTGCGAATGAGCAACCACTAAAACGGACGATGCAATAGTTGTACGTATTGCTAAGCTCACTTTATCTGAGTTTTGGAGCGTTTCGAAATCTGGAAACGTTGATTGACTGAAGTTGAATAGGCNTTTGCAGCGCCATTCGTGAAATTGCATCTACCCCCTGGCAGGGTAGAGTGTGCCACAGGGTATTGGAGGTTAGAGATACGGCTTCCTAAGGTCGATTTTCGGACTCTACATGAAAAAGTACCCCTAGGGCCATTTTTTCAGCATAGGGTAAAAAATCGTTGTACGGCCCTATCTAAATTCTCTCAGATAGTCTCTGTTAAGGATCCGTAATTGCAGAATGTTCGGCAGCTACACTACAGGCATGTACTTGGAGTATGTCGAGCACTACTTCAGCGATTGTCCCAGCAAGAGCAGCATTGCCACTGCGGCAAAGTGAGATTCTACGATTGTGAGCGCATAAATCGGATAAAATATGCAGGACACTGCACGATTGGCTGCAAGAGAATGTGCCGAAAACGAAGAAGCAAGTTCACTTGATCGATCCATCTGAAGAGGAATTCCTAGCGCTGATTGGCCTAGCGCTCTGGAGTGTTGGTACGTGAAATTATCCGCCATGAACAGGGTCAAACAACAAACTTGTTTTGAAACAATTCTCACGGGACAACGTTCCTTTCCTTTTACGGTTTTATTCGCAGAGAACATAGACGCGAGCAATGAGCTGGTCGAAATGGCTGCGCGATATCAAACGGAGATTATATCTGAGCTGACCGCCCACTATCGCACGACTATCGGCGACGAGGAAGGAACGAGCAGAATGGGAGCGATGTTGTGTTTGCTGCAGGAATTCAGGGTTAGTTGCATCAATTTTGGACAAAAAAGACATCACTCGAGCATTTCAGAGACTCGTGATGACTTTGCTGCCAGATTACGAGATCTACTTCATGTTGGGCGCCTACGATGAGAGCACGATCATGTACAAATTGCCGGTGGTTTAGCGGCCCCGACGACCTCATTTGAGCTTCCCTTGTTTTCCATCATTGTGCCTTGGAACAAATAAAGATTTGAATGACCGCGCCTCTCCCTTACACTGCTGATTTACAATAAGTAAGTTGCTTGAGCGGCTTTGAACAGACAATTTCCTTGCTTCTTCTCTCCGAGGCGGTCATTGACCACTAGAAAAAAGGCGCAATGCACCGAAGAACACCTTGTTTTCTGAAGCACTCGACAATTTCTGACCTCGAATGTGGTTTCTGGTTTTTTGCAATGTAGAGGATTTGATACATTTTTGTCTATCAGACACATAAAAAGCGTGATCACTGCTCTGCGTTTCATGGAAAGCTTACAATTATGTTTATTAGGCACAATTCCCATCGGAATCAAAGAATTTATCGAATATGCAGTTTGTACGTTACGGTTTCGTCGTCGAATGCGCCCAACATGTGGTAGATTTCGTAATCGTCTTGCAGATTCATTTCGGCTCGCTGAAATGGAGGAAGTGAGCGAAATTCGAAGGAATAATGCTACTCACCCTGAATTCCTGGAGCAAACACAGCAGAACGCCAATGCGACTAGCGCCTTTCTCTTTCCCAATCGTGCAGCGATAGTGAGCCGTCAGCTCGGAAATGATGGCGGTCCGATATCGCTGGGCGAGTGCGAGCAGTTTTTCGGAAGGATCGATGTTTTCTGCAAACTGTCGGTTACTTCGAGAATAAAACACGCTGCAGACTCACCGAAACTCCAGAAGGCCAGTCCCATCAACGCGAGTAATTCGTCTTCACTAGGGTCGACTTGCCGGATTTGATTGCGCATCGCTGTGACCATAGTGTGGAAAGTGCCGACCATGGTTCTGTAAAGTGAAACATTACATTTTTGACATATGGAATACAATTAATATTGCGTAATGAATGGTACTTTGCGGCTGTTGCAACATGAGTTTGGTCGGGGCAGTCAATAAAGAAGTAGTCGATCGAATCAGGAGAGAGGATTGTGGTGTAGGACCCGAAGAAGAAACTAGAAAGAAGGGTTGAACGGAATCGAGAAGCTACGAATACTTGAAGGAATCCTTCCCGTATATCCGCAGCACTCTAAGGGCAGAATCGAAACAGTGGAAGCATCGGTAATAGTTGCGAATGAGCAGCCACTAAAAGCTATTTTTGTTGCATTTTTTTTGTTATATTCCAACCTTATCCGAGTTGGAAAGCAATCTGAATTCCGGAAACATGCTAGGAATGAACTTGAAGAGGCCGTCAATTTGGATTTTCTTGCCCTCATTCATGCATTGGTAAGTACTCGGAATAATGTCCTGGAACCGAGTTGTAAAAGTGTAAAAGTTAATAAATTGAGTAAGAATAATATAGCACTAACCAGTTTCTCGTCGTAGGAATCTGTGAGATCTACTTTAATTCCACGCAGTTCGAGCTCGGCGACTCGACGAAATGTTGAGAGAGCACTGAAATAGCGTGAGAAAGAAGAAAAATAGGTATTTTCTCACTTGTAATTAGCTCGAATTCTTCCAATAATAGAATTTGTGCACTGAGGGAGGATTCTAAATAAAAGATAATATTGGAAGTCGACTAATGGAAAACACAAAATTTCATACCGATTAGGGCTGTGACTCGCAGTCATTTCTGCTACTTTCGAACTCTCCTCTCCCCACGCGGCTCTCAGCACCGACTCGAATCGATCAAGCCGACACTTGCGACACCAAAAGATACTCCCTGAAACATAAAATGTGATGACAAAGTGGAATGATTTCACTCACTTCCATAGTCCAAGCAAGAAGAGCTTCCGTTGACGCACACAAGCTTCTTCTTGTGATTTCGCCTGCAAACTCTCAGTTGTTTTCGATGGTGACGCATGGAAAAAACAATCTTGCGACACTACTCACTTGTAGAAAATGGAGCACGCCCGACAAGCGTTCATTCCCATGTGTGTAGCATCCGTTCGCTTGCCACAGACGAGACATTCAACAGCCTTAGGCAAGTGCGGCATCACTGAAAGTAATGAACATGAAATAACGAAAGGAAAACGCGATAGGAGGGAAACCGCTGCTTAGCAGAGCGGATGTTCATTAACTAGTTGATGGTGAACAGCGAATATAAATAGAAGAAGAGTAGCAGAGTAATGGACAGTAAGAGCACGAGACGAATGACTGAGTTTGCTGTCGCCCGTAGAGAACCAAACACCAATCTAGAAGGGTTCGTAGAAAAACAAAATCTCATTCAAGCAAGAACGACACTTCTCTCCGTCTCTTTTCCGCTCATTCGGGTACAGTGGTCAACAATTGCGACCAGGCATGGAGCCCAGAGAAGCAGTGAGATAAAAACAAATGAAGCGCGCTCACCAATTTAATGGAGAGTGAATAAAAAGAAAACGCATGGGACAGAAGTGAACAGTAAAAAGAGAAATAGTCGGTATAAGGAGTTTGTTGCTATGAACGCGTCCCTATCCAGACACCTCTGTAGAGATCACAGTTGAGAGAGTAGGAAAACAAGTCTCAAGGGAGCGAGACGGTGTTCTTCGGTGCATTTCGCATTTTTTTCTTCTTCCTTGTTCGCGATACCTTGTTCGCGACCGATCGCTGACTCTTGTAAACGCACCCGAAGAACGTCGTCTCACCCTTCTGAGACCTTGTTTTCAACGCGCTCGACGATGTCTGATCTCTAGCGTGGTGTCTGGTGCTTTGCTCGATTCAACCGTCCACCTATCGTTTTTACTGTTATCACTGCTCAATTATCTCGTTTTCCACTCGTTGTTCGTCACAGTTGATAAGCTGAATAAGCAAGAATTCAATAAAAAATGTTCACAAAAATTCAGATTCTTGGCGACACTTAAAAACGCGGAACACCTGCTCAGTCGTTGTGCTCAACCGATTTAGACAATCTTGTGCTAGGTCGGATTTGAACCAGAGGTAGGCGAGAGACAACTGTTATGTCAGAGACGGTATTGCGAAATAGTTCTCATCCTACCTAGTGTCGACAATCTAAGCTGCGTTCCAAAGCAATTCAGATCTTCCACAAAAGATTCGGGCTGCACCTTAATCGACAGCAATTTCGAAATGGCAATAAAACTCGTCCACAGATAGTACTTTCAAGTGATCGAACACAGTTCCTCACCTCGTATGTTTTCCCCGCGTTTGTCACTCTTTCTAGACCATTTCTTTCTCTTTGCCTCTTCTCTCCGAGGCGGTCGTTGATCCCTGAAAATGCATCGAAGAACACCGTTTCGCTTGTTTGAAATTGTTTTCTAACCCATTTAACTACAAACTACAGTGGTTTTCTGCGGGCGTCAGCAAACTCAGTCATTCGTCTCGTGTTCTTACTGTCCCCTACTGTGCTTCTCTTCTTCTATTTATATTCGCTGTTCACCATCAACTAGTTAATGACCATCCGCTCTGTTCTATACAGTGGTTTCCATCCGATCGCGTTTTCATTTCTTTATTAAATGTTCATTACTTCCAGTGATGCCACATTTGGCTACGGCAGTGGAGTGCCTCGTCTGTGGCAAGCGAACGGAGGCAACACACATGGGAATGAACGCCTGTCGGGCATGCTCCATTTTCTACAAGTGAGTAGCATCGTTTTTTTCATGCGTCACCATCTAAAATAGCAGAGGGTTTGCAGGAGAAACCACAAGAAAAAACTGGTGTGCGTTAATGGAAGCTTTACCTGCTTGGAATACGGAAGTAAGCGAAATAATTCCACTTTTTCAACATATTTTATGTTTAAGGGAGTATCTTCTGGTGTCGGAAATGTCGGCTGGATCGATTCGAGTCGGTGCTGAGAGCCGCGTGGGGAGGGGATAGCTCGAAGGTAGCAGAAACGCCTGAGAGCCACAGCCCTAATCGGTATGAAATTTGTTGTTTTCCATTTATGATATGGTGAAAAATTACTTGCAGCCACCCCACTCCTCCGCTCACGCCGAAAGTTTCCATACTAGACAAACTTCGCGACAATCATCAGTCAGTTCAATTATTCGATTTTTTTCAATCATTTTTTCAGAGTTCTATCAAAATTTCGGTGCGCCGCAGAGCTCAAACTTCGTGGCATCGAAATGAACGCAGAAACTGTAAATGACGAAAATTTTGTAGGTTTTAGAGTATGTTTTTTGAGAGAAAAGCAATTACAGCCGATTGCGCCTTGTACGTATCAATTCATGGAAGAGGGAACGAGGATTCTGATTCCGGGACTAATCAACTTCAGTCAAGCCACGTTTCCGGACTTCGCAACACTCCAAAACTCAGACAAAGTAAGCTTAGCAATACGTACAACCATAGCATCGTCCGTTTTAGTGGTTGCTCATTCGGAACTACGCGAATATCTTCGTCAGCATTGACGCCGAATTGCGAAATCTAAGGAGATTCGGGAAACGGTCATCGAAGTAGGAATTGAATTAGATTATAATAATTATGGATTCATAATTTTAGCATCTTTGGCAGCTACACTACGTGCATGTACTTGAATTATGTCGAGTACTTCTTCAGCGATTGTCCCCACATTAACAGCATCACCTCAGCTGCAAAGTGAGATTATTTTGCAGCTTTTCGCCATATTTAATTTCCTTTTTTTCTCTCTTTGTTTTTTCTTTTTTCTTTTTTTCTGGCACTTTATCAGCATTGCAGAACACTGCACGAAACTCTACAAGTGCTCATCCCCGAAGGAAAGAAGGCAATGCACGTCGTTGATCCTTCCGAGGAGGAATACTTCGCCCTTCTTGGCCTCGCGCTCTGGAGCGTCGGTGCGTAATTATTGTTGGGTTCGAACGGATATTCTCTTCTTTTGTGGCTCTTGTGAAGGGCTGAACGTCACAAAACCGATGCATACAACTGCTTGTTGATCAGAGAACATCGAGGCCAGCAATGAACTACTGGAAATGGCTGCACGGTATCGGACGGAGATTATGACGGAGCTGTCTGCCCACTACCGACAAACAATCGGAGAGGAGCGGGAAGCGAGTCGAATGGGCACGATACTGTGTCTACTGCAGGAATGCAGAGTTGGTTTTGGTTCTTTTCAGGGAATTTTTCCAAATTTGCGGTGCAGCCGGGGTTAAAGTAGCAACATTTCAGAGATTCGTGATTAATTTACAATCGGACTACGAGATCTACTCCATGTTGGACGTCTGGGATGAGAACACAATCATGTACAGATTGCCCGTGGATTGATGAGGACGTCAACAATTATTCACTGCATTGTTTGTTTCATCGCCACCGTTCTCAATTTTGTTGTGATCTCTGCCATTATTGTAGATTCGTGTTGTTGTAGTTCGAACGTTAAAGTCGGAATGAACAACAAATATTGCAATGATTCAGAGGATGATATGAGCAATACATAATTGTGTGTGTAAAATCGATGTTTATTAATGCTGATTTAATTTTCAATATCAAACTACTATTCGATTACCGCATCACCACGGAATCGTCTCGCCATTGCATGTGCAGTATTGGCCGTTGTGCTCTTCGGTGATCACTAACCGGATGGGAGGGCCGGGTAGTGGTTGTGTGCCAGGAATGCGATTCGAAAGTCACGAGTTGAACTTCCCGCGCCCTCATATCTACCCAAACCAAAGGGGTTAAGAAATGTTTGCAGTGGGTAACCATGGCGATATAAATCCCCACCACGTACACACAACACGGGCGGTATAGCCTCGCGCCCAGGTCATTCGAGACAGGCCGACTGCTGAATTGGCTCGGGGGTGGCTGAGCCCGCCTTGCGAGGATACACCTAACGTCTTTTTTTTACTGTACTAACAACTCGTTGGCGTGTAAACAACGATACGGAGGTTCAAAAGCGGCGCGCGCCTTACATTGAAAATACAGAGAGAGTGGCGGAAGCAGAGAACGCGAGGGGGGGGGCGTTCTCTCGCCTTTCCCGCGAGTCTCTTACCCGGAGCGACTAGAGCGCACCCAGAGACCCATACCTCGCCCTCTCTCAGTTTGGATGAGCAGGTGGGGAGAGAGCTCTCCCTACCGATTTCTCGTACAGAATGCGAAATCTACTGTGATTTTTGAATTTCAAAACGGAGGGAAATTTGAATTTGATAAATTTGTCCGCCATTATTAGTCACTGGTCCTGAACACCTGTGAACGAGTTAGGGTAAGGGAACGCAGATCACTGACCACTCTGTTTTTGTGAATAATGAGGAACGCAGAAAGTGCACTTTCGATGCTTCAATAGTTCCTGGTTCTACATCAGGCGTTGTCCTGAGGCGTTGTCCTTGATTGTCCCCTGCAGTCGCTCAGAGAATACAACGATTTTCGATCGCCAACGTTTGTTTTCGCGCACGGATTCGCCCAAAAGTGCGCGGCAACCATCAAGGTGAATATGTTTAGAGACCGCAAGCTCCGCCCACTTTGAGAGCTAAAGGATTTGCTCAAAACCTGCGCTTCGTTGCTACAATTTGAATTCTCAACCAAATCGGCCAAACAAAAGCGCGTTCTGTAGGTTTCGGGAGTCTTCACAAACTGGACCCTGCCACACTTTCAATTTCCAATTTTAAAGTTCTCAAATTAGTGAAAAATGGTCCGAAGGTGAAGAAAAAAGTGGTTTCTGATTTTGCTACGCAAGAGTGGCATAGTTCAATCGAAACCTTTTATTATTCTCAAGGTATCCTCAAAAAATCACATCGATAGGATTTTCCTCCGAATTGTAGCGATAGAGCCAAAAGCGCGAGGGGAGGGGAGCGAGAGGGCGGGGGGAGGGAGAGAGACACACGCGAGAGAGGCTCCGCCCCCTTTTCCCTCTCACCCGATCTCTCCCTCTCGCCTGGTGTGCCTTGCGCGCGTGGTTTTCAGAGCATAACTTTTGATAGAGATGAGTTATCGACAAACGGTAAAAAGCATAATGTTATTCGAACCCATATGAAGCCGTGTTGGCACAGCTCGAAATGGTCAATTCTCTGAAACTCCGTGTTTTGGGGTTCTCGAGGGTGCTGATGACGATGGGCATGCTCCTTTTTCATATTGAGCCTCCGTTGGCTCCAGATGACGTCACGTCGAAAACGATTATTGTCGTATTTCTCCTTCCACGAATTCGCTAAAATTAAGCGAAAATGTTTTCCTGAGTAGAATTTGATGCTGATCACGCCTGTGTAGTTCATTTTTTATGAATTTAAAAAATAAAATTTAAAAAAATGAACTTTTGAATGAGCCATTTGTGGGCTTAGCAACTTACACAGATCGGACCGGCATGGTGTGATTAGTCCAAATCCAAAATTTCAGCCAATTTTAGGAATCGGTCTCTAAGATGGGAGTGAGAAACTAAAGCGAAATTATAGGTGGAATTGTAGTTTGTCGAGTTGTAGTATCGGCGATCTGGCAAGATGCCAATATTTGAATTCCCGCTTCCTAAGCAGTGAAATACAGCTGCGTATCACGTTGCCCTAACACTCTCTTGTTTTTCCATTGACTTTTCATTCTAGGTTTTATCTGGGAATATTAACGTGTTTTTGTTTTTGGTTCTGTTGATAAGAATCATTGTGTTTATCCTGAGCAGTCAATTACGTCCATTCCAGGCAAGCCATGGGTGATACTGGCGCGTCACAACCCGATAAGACGCCTCCTTCGGCCGCGGCCGGCAGTGAAGTAGAGGAGATCTTCCGTCAGTTATTGAAGATGGCGGCGCCTCCCCCAATCCACGCCGCCCCGTCTCTGTCCCGACAAGGTTTCCAGAAGCAAGTGGACTTTAATGTCTCCATTCTGATAAAAGAATACCCTTTCGAACCCAACAATAATTGCTCACCCACACTCCAGAGCGCAAGGCCAATGAGGGCGAAGAATTCGTCCTCGGAAGGATCTACGAGGTACACTGCCTTCTTTCCTTCGGGTATGAGCACATGCAGACACTCGTGCAGCGTTCTGCAATTTCTTAGTTGATTGCGATTTCCCTCAAGAGCTTATAAACAATGTCAGAAAAAATTTAAATATTGCGTAAAATAGCTGCAAATTATTCTCACTTCGCTGCAGAGGCGATGCTGTTAAGGTTGGGACAATCGCTAAAAAAGTGCTCGATATTATTCACGTCCATACACGTAGTGTAGCTGCCAAAGATACTTAAATTATGATTCCGTAATTAATCTAATTCAATTCCTACTTCGATGACCGTTTTCCGAATCTCCTTATGTTTCGCAATTCGGAGTCAATGCTGATGAAGATACTCGCGTAGTTGCGAATGAGCAACCACTAAAACGGACGATGCAATAGTTGTACGTATTGCTAAGCTCACTTTATCTGAGTTTTGGAGCGTTTCGAAATCTGGAAACGTTGATTGACTGAAGTTGAATAGGCCGGTAATTAGAATTCTCGTTGCCTCTTCCATGAATTGGTACGTGCAAGGCGCTAACGGCTGTATTTACTTTTCTCTACCATAAATTAGTCCCAGAAACCTACAAAATTTTCTTTATTTAAAGTTTCTGCGTTCATTTCGATGCCGCGAAGTTTGAGCTCTGCGGCGCACCGAAATTTCGATAAAACTCTGAAAAAATTATTCAAAAAAGTTGACAAAAATCCACAAACAGATGACTGCCGCGGAGTTTGTCCAATATGAAAACTATCGGATCGAGTGGAGAAATGGGATGGCTGCAAGTGCATCTTGATCAAGAGATAACTTCGAGCAGTTCTCGTACCGATTAGGAATCTCAGGCTTAACTCCGATTTTCGAACTGTCCTCTCCCCACGCTGCGCGCAACACGGACTCGAATCGTTCTAGCCGGCACTTGCGACACCAAAATATGCTCCCTGGAACGAAAAAGATAAATATTAATTGAAGTCCTGAAGAAGTAGGATGGTTGTCACAGCTTTTTACCCTTAGAGCAAAGCGAGGGATCACTTTACATACCCAACTACAAATACGAAACTTGACAGGTCACTGAAACACATCGCAGTTCTCATTCGGAAATGGAGAATTCCGATATGTTTCCGAGATATCTAATATCGCCAAATTGTTTTGCATTTCAATTACAGCGACGCGGGAAAATTCACAAAATTATTCCCCTTGTTCACGCTTTTCTGGAGAGAACAAAGGGGGTCAAGGGGTCAGGATGTTGCGCTCACTTCCGTAATCCAAGCAGGCGAAGCTTCCATTAACGCACACTAGCTTCTTCTTGTGGTTTCGCCTGCAACTTTTGATGTTATTGGAAAATAAAAAATTCAGGCGTGATCTGAATAAATTAAAAACTGTTTTCGTCGTGACGCCGTCTGAAGCCAGCGGGGGCTCAATATGGAAAATGAGTGTGCCCATAGTCTTCAGTAGGGTTGACAATTCAAGGAATTATTCCTTCCGCAAGGAATGAGAGGGAGAGGATTCCTTGCGCAAGGAATGAGAGAGAGAGGATTCCTTGCGCAAGGAATGAGAGGGAGAGAATCCTTGCGCAAGGAATCGATTCCTTGCGCAAGGAATGGGAGGGAGAGGGGGAAAGTGGGGAGAGAACAAAGAAATTCCTTATCCAAATCTCCCTCTCTCCCTCTCATTCCTTGCGCAAGGAATCCTCCAACCTCATTCCTTGCGCAAGGAATCCTCTCTCCCTCATTCCTTGCGCAAGGAATGAGAGTGAGAGAATTCTTCGCAAGGAAATTCAAGGATCCTTGAATTGTCAACCCTAGTCTTCAGCACCAAAAAACAAAGAATCCATGGAACCCCAGTAGGCTGAACGAGCTCACTTGTAGAAAATGGAGCACGCCCGACAAGCGTTCATTCCCATGTGTGTTGCCTCCGTTCGCTTGCCACACACGAGACATTCAACAGCCGTCGCCAAGTGCGGCATGATTACTGAAGTTGGGGGAAGCATTGGATAGAGAAAGATCATAGTCACGAACAGCGAATGAAATGAGAACGAGTAGGCCAGTAATGGACAGCTTAGCACGAATGGGAGACGATGAATGGGTTAGCTGTCGCGTTCGGCCCGTAGAGAACCACACACCATAGGAAAAAAAATCGTAGGAAAACAAAATCTCATTTAAGCGAGAATGACACGTCTCCTTCTTTTTTCCTTTTTTCCGGGTACTGTTCCAGTGGTCAACAATCGCGAGCGGGTGGAAACCAGAGATCGCCGGACAGATTTATTTGGAAGAAGCAGTGAGGTTAAAGCAATCAGAGCGCAATATTGTGAAGAAGAGTGAATGAAATGAAGAAGAGTGAATGAAACCCAGTGAATATATATGGGACTATTCAATGAGCTTGTTGTCACGAACGCGCTCGCGTCTCTAACCGGACACCACTGTAGAGATCATAGTTGAGCGGGTAGGAAAACAAGTCTTAAACGAGCGATACCGTGTTCCTCAGTGCATTTCGCACTTTTTTCAGTGGTCAACGAGCGCCTCGGAAAGACGAAGCGGAAAGAAGTAAAATATCTGTTCGAAGCCGCTCAAATAAATTACTAAATCCCCGTTGCTTATTTAGCACAATCACATACTGATGAACCATGAATGGAATGAGAGCGCATTAACAGTGATATACACTAAAAAGAGAGTTGGGCCCAAAAGGAACCAGAAACCACATTAGAGATCAGACATTGTCGAGCGCGTCTGAAAACAATGTCTCAGACGGGCGAGACGAGTTTCTTCGGGCCTTCTTCATATCTCATTCACGACCGATCGTTGACTGTTGTAAACGCACCCGAGGAACGATTCTTGTCGCCCTTCTGAGACCTTTTTTTCAGACGCACTCGACGATGTTTGATCTCTAGCGTGGTGTCTGCTCCTTTCCATTAATTCAACCGTCCTTCTCTCTCACAGTTCATTACTTGTCCGTGTGTTCTCATTCCACTTTTTGTTCCTTGTCAGCTCATCTAATTTATGAGATAATAACCTAAATTATCATAGAAAATGCGTAGCCGTTATTTTTTCACCTTGCATAATTAGAGTTAGCAAGCTCTGTCCTATTTGTGGAGACTCTTAGTTCTCAACTAATTTGAACAATCCGTTGTCTATTCGGATCTCCCAAAAATTATTTGAGATCAGCTTGATAATACAATATTGGGTAAACATTGTCCAGATATATTACAGATAGTTTTATCTAGAGATCGTGAACAGTTGCGACTCTCGTAGGATATTCCAACTTTTGAGCGGCCTTTCTAGACTCCTTCTCGTTGCTTCTACCAGAAACGGTCGTTGACCACTGAAGAATGCACCGAAGAACACAGTCTCGATCGTTTGAGATTGTTTTCCGACACACTTAAAAATGATCTCTTCAGTGGTGCCTGGTTAGAGACGCGCGGTTTTTTCTGGTTTCCATACCTGGTCGCGAGTGTTGACCACTGGAACTGTACCCGAAAGAGCTGAAAAGAGAAGGGGACAGCCACCGTTCTTGCTTGTCTGAGATTTTTTTTCCTACGAACCCAAGACGAAACACAAGGACGGGCGATCTATAGGGTGGTGTGTGGTTCTCTACGGGCCGAACGCGACAGCTAACCCATTCATCGTCTCCCATTCGTGCTAAGCTGTCCATTACTGGCCTACTCGTTCTCATTGCATTCGCTGTTCGTGTCTGTGATCTTTCTCTATCCAATGCTTCCCCCAACTTCAGTACTCATGCCGCACTTTGCTACGGCTGTTGAATGTCTCGTGTGTGGCAAGCGAACGGAGGCAACACATATGGGAATGAACGCTTGTCGGGCGTGCTCCATTTTCTACAAGTGAGCTCGTTCAGCCTACTGGGGTTCCAAGGATTCTTTGTTTTTTTCCACCCAATAGGAGCCCGTTCGCGTAAAAATCGGACAAAAAGCGAAAAGAATCGATTTTCTCAAACTCTGGTTTCGGGGGATCTCGAGGGTGCTGAAGACTATGGGCACACTCATTTTCCATATTGAGCCCCCGCTGGCTTCAGACGGCGTCACGTCGAAAACAGTTTTTAATTTATTCAGATCACGCCTGAATTTTTTATTTTCCAATAACATCAAAAGTTGCAGGCGAAACCACAAGAAGAAGCTGGTGTGCGTTAATGGAAGCTTCGCCTGTTTGGATTACGGAAGTGAGCGCAACATCCTGACCCCTTGACCCCCTTTGTTCTCTCCAGAAAAGCGTGAACAAGGGGAATAATTTTGTGAATTTTCCCACGTCGCAGTAATCGAAATGCAAAACACTTTGTCGATATTAGATATCTCGGAAACATATCGGAATTCTCCATTTCCGAATGAGAACTGCGATGTGTTTCAGTGACCTGTCAAGTTTCGAATTTGTAGTTGCGTATGTAAAGTGATTCCTCGCTTTGTTCTAAGGGTAAAAAGCTGTGACAACCATCCTACTTCTTCAGGACTTCAATTAATATTTATCTTTTTCGTTCCAGGGAGCATATTTTGGTGTCGCAAGTGCCGGCTAGATCGATTCGAGTCCGTGTTGCGCGCAGCGTGGGGAGAGGACAGTTCGAATATCGGAGTTAAGCCTGAGAGTCCTAATCGGTACGAGAAGTGCTCGAAGTTATCTCTTGATCAAGATGCACTTGCAGCCATCCCATTTCTCCACTCGATCCGATAGTTTCCATATTGGACAAACTCCGCGGCAGTCATCTGTTTGTGGATTTTTGTCAACTTTTTTGAATAATTTTTTCAGCGTTTTATCGAAATTTCGGTGCGCCGCAGAGCTCAAACTTCGCGGCATCGAAATGAACGCAGAAACTGTAAATAAAGAAAATTTTGTAGGTTTCTGGGACTAATTTATGGTAGAGAAAAGTAAATACAGCCGTTAGCGCCTTGCACGTACCAATTCATGGAAGAGGCAACGAGAATTCTAATTACCGGCCTATTCAACTTCAGTCAATCAACGTTTCCAGATTTCGAAACGCTCCAAAACTCAGATAAAGTGAGCTTAGCAATACGTACAACTATTGCATCGTCCGTTTTAGTGGTTGCTCATTCGCAACTACGCGAGTATCTTCATCAGCATTGACTCCGAATTGCGAAACATAAGGAGATTCGGAAAACGGTCATCGAAGTAGGAATTGAATTAGATTAATTACGGAATCATAATTTAAGTATCTTTGGCAGCTACACTACGTGTATGGACGTGAATAATATCGAGCACTTTTTTAGCGATTGTCCCAACCTTAACAGCATCGCCTCTGCAGCGAAGTGAGAATAATTTGCAGCTATTTTACGCAATATTTAAATTTTTTCTGACATTGTTTATAAGCTCTTGAGGGAAATCGCAATCAACTAAGAAATTGCAGAACGCTGCACGAGTGTCTGCATGTGCTCATACCCGAAGGAAAGAAGGCAGTGTACCTCGTAGATCCTTCCGAGGACGAATTCTTCGCCCTCATTGGCCTTGCGCTCTGGAGTGTGGGTGAGCAATTATTGTTGGGTTCGAAAGGGTATTCTTTTATCAGAATGGAGACATTAAAGTCCACTTGCTTCTGGAAACCTTGTCGGGACAGAGACGGGGCGGCGTGGATTGGGGGAGGCGCCGCCATCTTCAATAACTGACGGAAGATCTCCTCTACTTCACTGCCGGCCGCGGCCGAAGGAGGCGTCTTATCGGGTTGTGACGCGCCAGTATCACCCATGGCTTGCCTGGAATGGACGTAATTGACTGCTCAGGATAAACACAATGATTCTTATCAACAGAACCAAAAACAAAAACACGTTAATATTCCCAGATAAAACCTAGAATGAAAAGTCAATGGAAAAACAAGAGAGTGTTAGGGCAACGTGATACGCAGCTGTATTTCACTGCTTAGGAAGCGGGAATTCAAATATTGGCATCTTGCCAGATCGCCGATACTACAACTCGACAAACTACAATTCCACCTATAATTTCGCTTTAGTTTCTCACTCCCATCTTAGAGACCGATTCCTAAAATTGGCTGAAATTTTGGATTTGGACTAATCACACCATGCCGGTCCGATCTGTGTAAGTTGCTAAGCCCACAAATGGCTCATTCAAAAGTTCATTTTTTTAAATTTTATTTTTTAAATTCATAAAAAATGAACTACACAGGCGTGATCAGCATCAAATTCTACTCAGGAAAACATTTTCGCTTAATTTTAGCGAATTCGTGGAAGGAGAAATACGACAATAATCGTTTTCGACGTGACGTCATCTGGAGCCAACGGAGGCTCAATATGAAAAAGGAGCATGCCCATCGTCATCAGCACCCTCGAGAACCCCAAAACACGGAGTTTCAGAGAATTGACCATTTCGAGCTGTGCCAACACGGCTTCATATGGGTTCGAATAACATTATGCTTTTTACCGTTTGTCGATAACTCATCTCTATCAAAAGTTATGCTCTGAAAACCACGCGCGCAAGGCACACCAGGCGAGAGGGAGAGATCGGGTGAGAGGGAAAAGGGGGCGGAGCCTCTCTCGCGTGTGTCTCTCTCCCTCCCCCCGCCCTCTCGCTCCCCTCCCCTCGCGCTTTTGGCTCTATCGCTACAATTCGGAGGAAAATCCTATCGATGTGATTTTTTGAGGATACCTTGAGAATAATAAAAGGTTTCGATTGAACTATGCCACTCTTGCGTAGCAAAATCAGAAACCACTTTTTTCTTCACCTTCGGACCATTTTTCACTAATTTGAGAACTTTAAAATTGGAAATTGAAAGTGTGGCAGGGTCCAGTTTGTGAAGACTCCCGAAACCTACAGAACGCGCTTTTGTTTGGCCGATTTGGTTGAGAATTCAAATTGTAGCAACGAAGCGCAGGTTTTGAGCAAATCCTTTAGCTCTCAAAGTGGGCGGAGCTTGCGGTCTCTAAACATATTCACCTTGATGGTTGCCGCGCACTTTTGGGCGAATCCGTGCGCGAAAACAAACGTTGGCGATCGAAAATCGTTGTATTCTCTGAGCGACTGCAGGGGACAATCAAGGACAACGCCTCAGGACAACGCCTGATGTAGAACCAGGAACTATTGAAGCATCGAAAGTGCACTTTCTGCGTTCCTCATTATTCACAAAAACAGAGTGGTCAGTGATCTGCGTTCCCTTACCCTAACTCGTTCACAGGTGTTCAGGACCAGTGACTAATAATGGCGGACAAATTTATCAAATTCAAATTTCCCTCCGTTTTGAAATTCAAAAATCACAGTAGATTTCGCATTCTGTACGAGAAATCGGTAGGGAGAGCTCTCTCCCCACCTGCTCATCCAAACTGAGAGAGGGCGAGGTATGGGTCTCTGGGTGCGCTCTAGTCGCTCCGGGTAAGAGACTCGCGGGAAAGGCGAGAGAACGCCCCCCCCCTCGCGTTCTCTGCTTCCGCCACTCTCTCTGTATTTTCAATGTAAGGCGCGCGCCGCTTTTGAACCTCCGTATCGTTGTTTACACGCCAACGAGTTGTTAGTACAGTAAAAAAAAGACGTTAGGTGTATCCTCGCAAGGCGGGCTCAGCCACCCCCGAGCCAATTCAGCAGTCGGCCTGTCTCGAATGACCTGGGCGCGAGGCTATACCGCCCGTGTTGTGTGTACGTGGTGGGGATTTATATCGCCATGGTTACCCACTGCAAACATTTCTTAACCCCTTTGGTTTGGGTAGATATGAGGGCGCGGGAAGTTCAACTCGTGACTTTCGAATCGCATTCCTGGCACACAACCACTACCCGGCCCTCCCATCCGGTTAGTGATCACCGAAGAGCACAACGGCCAATACTGCACATGCAATGGCGAGACGATTCCGTGGTGATGCGGTAATCGAATAGTAGTTTGATATTGAAAATTAAATCAGCATTAATAAACATCGATTTTACACACACAATTATGTATTGCTCATATCATCCTCTGAATCATTGCAATATTTGTTGTTCATTCCGACTTTAACGTTCGAACTACAACAACACGAATCTACAATAATGGCAGAGATCACAACAAAATTGAGAACGGTGGCGATGAAACAAACAATGCAGTGAATAATTGTTGACGTCCTCATCAATCCACGGGCAATCTGTACATGATTGTGTTCTCATCCCAGACGTCCAACATGGAGTAGATCTCGTAGTCCGATTGTAAATTAATCACGAATCTCTGAAATGTTGCTACTTTAACCCCGGCTGCACCGCAAATTTGGAAAAATTCCCTGAAAAGAACCAAAACCAACTCTGCATTCCTGCAGTAGACACAGTATCGTGCCCATTCGACTCGCTTCCCGCTCCTCTCCGATTGTTTGTCGGTAGTGGGCAGACAGCTCCGTCATAATCTCCGTCCGATACCGTGCAGCCATTTCCAGTAGTTCATTGCTGGCCTCGATGTTCTCTGATCAACAAGCAGTTGTATGCATCGGTTTTGTGACGTTCAGCCCTTCACAAGAGCCACAAAAGAAGAGAATATCCGTTCGAACCCAACAATAATTACGCACCGACGCTCCAGAGCGCGAGGCCAAGAAGGGCGAAGTATTCCTCCTCGGAAGGATCAACGACGTGCATTGCCTTCTTTCCTTCGGGGATGAGCACTTGTAGAGTTTCGTGCAGTGTTCTGCAATGCTGATAAAGTGCCAGAAAAAAAGAAAAAAGAAAAAACAAAGAGAGAAAAAAAGGAAATTAAATATGGCGAAAAGCTGCAAAATAATCTCACTTTGCAGCTGAGGTGATGCTGTTAATGTGGGGACAATCGCTGAAGAAGTACTCGACATAATTCAAGTACATGCACGTAGTGTAGCTGCCAAAGATGCTAAAATTATGAATCCATAATTATTATAATCTAATTCAATTCCTACTTCGATGACCGTTTCCCGAATCTCCTTAGATTTCGCAATTCGGCGTCAATGCTGACGAAGATATTCGCGTAGTTCCGAATGAGCAACCACTAAAACGGACGATGCTATGGTTGTACGTATTGCTAAGCTTACTTTGTCTGAGTTTTGGAGTGTTGCGAAGTCCGGAAACGTGGCTTGACTGAAGTTGATTAGTCCCGGAATCAGAATCCTCGTTCCCTCTTCCATGAATTGATACGTACAAGGCGCAATCGGCTGTAATTGCTTTTCTCTCAAAAAACATACTCTAAAACCTACAAAATTTTCGTCATTTACAGTTTCTGCGTTCATTTCGATGCCACGAAGTTTGAGCTCTGCGGCGCACCGAAATTTTGATAGAACTCTGAAAAAATGATTGAAAAAAATCGAATAATTGAACTGACTGATGATTGTCGCGAAGTTTGTCTAGTATGGAAACTTTCGGCGTGAGCGGAGGAGTGGGGTGGCTGCAAGTAATTTTTCACCATATCATAAATGGAAAACAACAAATTTCATACCGATTAGGGCTGTGGCTCTCAGGCGTTTCTGCTACCTTCGAGCTATCCCCTCCCCACGCGGCTCTCAGCACCGACTCGAATCGATCCAGCCGACATTTCCGACACCAGAAGATACTCCCTTAAACATAAAATATGTTGAAAAAGTGGAATTATTTCGCTTACTTCCGTATTCCAAGCAGGTAAAGCTTCCATTAACGCACACCAGTTTTTTCTTGTGGTTTCTCCTGCAAACCCTCTGCTATTTTAGATGGTGACGCATGAAAAAAACGATGCTACTCACTTGTAGAAAATGGAGCATGCCCGACAGGCGTTCATTCCCATGTGTGTTGCCTCCGTTCGCTTGCCACAGACGAGGCACTCCACTGCCGTAGCCAAATGTGGCATCACTGGAAGTAATGAACATTTAATAAAGAAATGAAAACGCGATCGGATGGAAACCACTGTATAGAACAGAGCGGATGGTCATTAACTAGTTGATGGTGAACAGCGAATATAAATAGAAGAAGAGAAGCACAGTAGGGGACAGTAAGAACACGAGACGAATGACTGAGTTTGCTGACGCCCGCAGAAAACCACTGTAGTTTGTAGTTAAATGGGTTAGAAAACAATTTCAAACAAGCGAAACGGTGTTCTTCGATGCATTTTCAGGGATCAACGACCGCCTCGGAGAGAAGAGGCAAAGAGAAAGAAATGGTCTAGAAAGAGTGACAAACGCGGGGAAAACATACGAGGTGAGGAACTGTGTTCGATCACTTGAAAGTACTATCTGTGGACGAGTTTTATTGCCATTTCGAAATTGCTGTCGATTAAGGTGCAGCCCGAATCTTTTGTGGAAGATCTGAATTGCTTTGGAACGCAGCTTAGATTGTCGACACTAGGTAGGATGAGAACTATTTCGCAATACCGTCTCTGACATAACAGTTGTCTCTCGCCTACCTCTGGTTCAAATCCGACCTAGCACAAGATTGTCTAAATCGGTTGAGCACAACGACTGAGCAGGTGTTCCGCGTTTTTAAGTGTCGCCAAGAATCTGAATTTTTGTGAACATTTTTTATTGAATTCTTGCTTATTCAGCTTATCAACTGTGACGAACAACGAGTGGAAAACGAGATAATTGAGCAGTGATAACAGTAAAAACGATAGGTGGACGGTTGAATCGAGCAAAGCACCAGACACCACGCTAGAGATCAGACATCGTCGAGCGCGTTGAAAACAAGGTCTCAGAAGGGTGAGACGACGTTCTTCGGGTGCGTTTACAAGAGTCAGCGATCGGTCGCGAACAAGGTATCGCGAACAAGGAAGAAGAAAAAAATGCGAAATGCACCGAAGAACACCGTCTCGCTCCCTTGAGACTTGTTTTCCTACTCTCTCAACTGTGATCTCTACAGAGGTGTCTGGATAGGGACGCGTTCATAGCAACAAACTCCTTATACCGACTATTTCTCTTTTTACTGTTCACTTCTGTCCCATGCGTTTTCTTTTTATTCACTCTCCATTAAATTGGTGAGCGCGCTTCATTTGTTTTTATCTCACTGCTTCTCTGGGCTCCATGCCTGGTCGCAATTGTTGACCACTGTACCCGAATGAGCGGAAAAGAGACGGAGAGAAGTGTCGTTCTTGCTTGAATGAGATTTTGTTTTTCTACGAACCCTTCTAGATTGGTGTTTGGTTCTCTACGGGCGACAGCAAACTCAGTCATTCGTCTCGTGCTCTTACTGTCCATTACTCTGCTACTCTTCTTCTATTTATATTCGCTGTTCACCATCAACTAGTTAATGAACATCCGCTCTGCTAAGCAGCGGTTTCCCTCCTATCGCGTTTTCCTTTCGTTATTTCATGTTCATTACTTTCAGTGATGCCGCACTTGCCTAAGGCTGTTGAATGTCTCGTCTGTGGCAAGCGAACGGATGCTACACACATGGGAATGAACGCTTGTCGGGCGTGCTCCATTTTCTACAAGTGAGTAGTGTCGCAAGATTGTTTTTTCCATGCGTCACCATCGAAAACAACTGAGAGTTTGCAGGCGAAATCACAAGAAGAAGCTTGTGTGCGTCAACGGAAGCTCTTCTTGCTTGGACTATGGAAGTGAGTGAAATCATTCCACTTTGTCATCACATTTTATGTTTCAGGGAGTATCTTTTGGTGTCGCAAGTGTCGGCTTGATCGATTCGAGTCGGTGCTGAGAGCCGCGTGGGGAGAGGAGAGTTCGAAAGTAGCAGAAATGACTGCGAGTCACAGCCCTAATCGGTATGAAATTTTGTGTTTTCCATTAGTCGACTTCCAATATTATCTTTTATTTAGAATCCTCCCTCAGTGCACAAATTCTATTATTGGAAGAATTCGAGCTAATTACAAGTGAGAAAATACCTATTTTTCTTCTTTCTCACGCTATTTCAGTGCTCTCTCAACATTTCGTCGAGTCGCCGAGCTCGAACTGCGTGGAATTAAAGTAGATCTCACAGATTCCTACGACGAGAAACTGGTTAGTGCTATATTATTCTTACTCAATTTATTAACTTTTACACTTTTACAACTCGGTTCCAGGACATTATTCCGAGTACTTACCAATGCATGAATGAGGGCAAGAAAATCCAAATTGACGGCCTCTTCAAGTTCATTCCTAGCATGTTTCCGGAATTCAGATTGCTTTCCAACTCGGATAAGGTTGGAATATAACAAAAAAAATGCAACAAAAATAGCTTTTAGTGGCTGCTCATTCGCAACTATTACCGATGCTTCCACTGTTTCGATTCTGCCCTTAGAGTGCTGCGGATATACGGGAAGGATTCCTTCAAGTATTCGTAGCTTCTCGATTCCGTTCAACCCTTCTTTCTAGTTTCTTCTTCGGGTCCTACACCACAATCCTCTCTCCTGATTCGATCGACTACTTCTTTATTGACTGCCCCGACCAAACTCATGTTGCAACAGCCGCAAAGTACCATTCATTACGCAATATTAATTGTATTCCATATGTCAAAAATGTAATGTTTCACTTTACAGAACCATGGTCGGCACTTTCCACACTATGGTCACAGCGATGCGCAATCAAATCCGGCAAGTCGACCCTAGTGAAGACGAATTACTCGCGTTGATGGGACTGGCCTTCTGGAGTTTCGGTGAGTCTGCAGCGTGTTTTATTCTCGAAGTAACCGACAGTTTGCAGAAAACATCGATCCTTCCGAAAAACTGCTCGCACTCGCCCAGCGATATCGGACCGCCATCATTTCCGAGCTGACGGCTCACTATCGCTGCACGATTGGGAAAGAGAAAGGCGCTAGTCGCATTGGCGTTCTGCTGTGTTTGCTCCAGGAATTCAGGGTGAGTAGCATTATTCCTTCGAATTTCGCTCACTTCCTCCATTTCAGCGAGCCGAAATGAATCTGCAAGACGATTACGAAATCTACCACATGTTGGGCGCATTCGACGACGAAACCGTAACGTACAAACTGCATATTCGATAAATTCTTTGATTCCGATGGGAATTGTGCCTAATAAACATAATTGTAAGCTTTCCATGAAACGCAGAGCAGTGATCACGCTTTTTATGTGTCTGATAGACAAAAATGTATCAAATCCTCTACATTGCAAAAAACCAGAAACCACATTCGAGGTCAGAAATTGTCGAGTGCTTCAGAAAACAAGGTGTTCTTCGGTGCATTGCGCCTTTTTTCTAGTGGTCAATGACCGCCTCGGAGAGAAGAAGCAAGGAAATTGTCTGTTCAAAGCCGCTCAAGCAACTTACTTATTGTAAATCAGCAGTGTAAGGGAGAGGCGCGGTCATTCAAATCTTTATTTGTTCCAAGGCACAATGATGGAAAACAAGGGAAGCTCAAATGAGGTCGTCGGGGCCGCTAAACCACCGGCAATTTGTACATGATCGTGCTCTCATCGTAGGCGCCCAACATGAAGTAGATCTCGTAATCTGGCAGCAAAGTCATCACGAGTCTCTGAAATGCTCGAGTGATGTCTTTTTTGTCCAAAATTGATGCAACTAACCCTGAATTCCTGCAGCAAACACAACATCGCTCCCATTCTGCTCGTTCCTTCCTCGTCGCCGATAGTCGTGCGATAGTGGGCGGTCAGCTCAGATATAATCTCCGTTTGATATCGCGCAGCCATTTCGACCAGCTCATTGCTCGCGTCTATGTTCTCTGCGAATAAAACCGTAAAAGGAAAGGAACGTTGTCCCGTGAGAATTGTTTCAAAACAAGTTTGTTGTTTGACCCTGTTCATGGCGGATAATTTCACGTACCAACACTCCAGAGCGCTAGGCCAATCAGCGCTAGGAATTCCTCTTCAGATGGATCGATCAAGTGAACTTGCTTCTTCGTTTTCGGCACATTCTCTTGCAGCCAATCGTGCAGTGTCCTGCATATTTTATCCGATTTATGCGCTCACAATCGTAGAATCTCACTTTGCCGCAGTGGCAATGCTGCTCTTGCTGGGACAATCGCTGAAGTAGTGCTCGACATACTCCAAGTACATGCCTGTAGTGTAGCTGCCGAACATTCTGCAATTACGGATCCTTAACAGAGACTATCTGAGAGAATTTAGATAGGGCCGTACAACGATTTTTTACCCTATGCTGAAAAAATGGCCCTAGGGGTACTTTTTCATGTAGAGTCCGAAAATCGACCTTAGGAAGCCGTATCTCTAACCTCCAATACCCTGTGGCACACTCTACCCTGCCAGGGGGTAGATGCAATTTCACGAATGGCGCTGCAAA
>LS557912.1:593007-611560 GCA_900490775.1 Pristionchus maxplancki
TTCCATTCGTGAAATTGCATCTACCCCCTGGCAGGGTAGAGTGTGCCACAGGGTATTGGAGGTTAGAGATACGGCTTCCTAAGGTCGATTTTCGGACTCTACATGAAAAAGTACCCCTAGGGCCATTTTTTCAGCATAGGGTAAAAAATCGTTGTACGGACCCTGAAGGAAGTATCTCAATTCTCTCAGATAGTCTCTGTTAATCAATTGTTCAATAAATATCACAACTTCTGTACCTTTGCCTCTTACTCATTCCTAATCATCAAGCCTTGGCCAAAAAAAGCGAACAAACAAAACCTCGATGATCGCTTGCCGAAACGTCTCATCGTTCGCAATTCGGCGTCAATACAGTGGAATATTTTCTCGTAGTTGCGAATAAGAAGCCACTGAAACGAGCTATGTTGCGCAATAATTTTCATTCGACTTACCTGGTCTGTGTTGTTCAGAGTTTGGAAGTCACGGAACGAGGCTCGACTGAAGTCGAAGAGGCCGGGAATCAGAATCTTCGTGGCTTCTTCCATGAATTGATACGTGCAAGGTACAATGGGCTAAAACAAACATTTTCATGCATATTTTATGGTCTGAAGCTCACAAAATTATCTGCATTCACGCCGTTTGTGTTCATTTCAATGCCACGAAGATGCAATTCCGCTTTGCATCGAAAATTCGAAAGAACACTGAAACTCCGGTTTTTAAAATTTTTAAATTTAAAACGCGTTCTCTGTAAGACTGCAGTGAATTGGGCAGAAGCGTGTACAAAATTTTCAAAAACATCGCCCGGAGCTCCTACTCGGGGGACATGACCCCGAGGGGTAGGGCATTCTTCGATTGTAGTTTGGACCCAAAATATTGATCTTTGATCTTTGAAATCGCGATTTTCAAATTTAAGATTTCGGTATCGAGTAAGAGCTCATTCGAAAGAGCATAAAAAGTTATGTTTCTAGCTAGAAGGATTTTCAATTAGGTGCATCTGGTCAAAAGTTATGATCCTAGGAATTCGATTTTTCGTCGAAATTGGTGTTTCTGGTTATGGCTACCCACTATGTTGTCATTTTCACGTCCCTATTTTTGAATATAATATGTAACAATCAATGGGGAAAAGCATAGAAAACTTTCCGGGCACATTTTCACGGCCGTTGTACCGAAATCTCCATACAACAGTGTCCCGACTGGGGTTTTTTGCAAAGTGGGAGTATTTCAGAAATTCAAAAATCTATTTTTTCTCAAGATATGATCGTATTTTCAACATTAATTCATCGAACGAACCATATAGCGCTATCCTAGAACATTTTAGACGATTTCGTGAGAAAAAGTTTTTCGATGAAATAATGGTCAGAAATTTCACAGCTCAAAAATGAAAAAAAAAAAATTTTTTCGCAATGCTCTTTAAACTTTCAGAAATGTATTTTATTATCAAAGTAAGTGATTTTGCGTTGAAATTGGCCATATTAACATAGAAACAACCGACTTATTAGCTTCTGAAGTTCACAGATTTTGATAAACCGAGTTTTCAAATTTTCAGATTTACCATCGCTAATATCCATTGTACCATTTTGCTATGAACACAAAAGTTGTTGCAAATACCGTTCCGGTGTTTTCTGTTCATTTTTGTTATCATTGAGATTATATTTTAAAAGTTTTGGCCGATCCAACTTGGACCTCGTATACGGTGTGGATCACAATTTAAGGGATGTCTCGGTACAACTGCCGTGAAAATGTGCCCCGGAAAGATTTCCATGTTTTTCCCCATTGATTATTACATATTATATCCAAAATAGGGACGTGCAAATGACAACATAGTGGGTAGCCATAACCAGAAACACCAATTTCGACGAAAAATCGAATTCCTAGGATCATAACTTTTTACCGGATGCACCAAATTGAAAATCCTTTTGGCTGGAAACATAACTTTTTATGCTCTTTCGAATGAGCTCTTACTCGATACCGAAATCTTAAATTTGAAGATCGCGATTTCAAAGATCAAAGATCAATATTTTGGGTCCAAACTACAATCGAAGAATGCCCTACCCCTAGAGGTCATGTCCCCCTAGTATGAGCTCCGGGCGATGTTTTTGAAAATTGTGTACACTCTGACCTGCGTTCTTACAGATAACGTGTTTTAAAATTTTTTCCGATACGTTAGAGAACGAGAAAAAAGCGAACCGATGATTGGCGCGAAGCCTCTCGATAATGGAATCATTAGGCGTCTGAGGTGGTGAAAGGCTGAAATGGTGGAGTGGAGAGTGAGAGTGCTAGTTTTTGAGCCGCAAAAACATACCGATCAGAGATACTCGACTCCGGCGACTCGGCTGTTTTCAATGCAGATTCAGTTCTTTCTGTGGAAATTGCGTCTTCTCCCCACGCCGTTCTCAGCACAGACTCGAATCGATCCAGGCGGCACTTGCGACACCAATAAACGCTTTCTGGAACACTTTTTAGCTACAAATTTTGAGATTACGCACTTACTTCCGTAGTCAACGCATGCGAAATTCCCGTTTACGCAGACCAGTTTGTTGCCTTTCTTGTGATTTCGTCTGCAATCTCTCCGTAATTCAATTTTGATGCACACCATTGACGCATAAAAGGCATAATAAACATAAAAAATAAAAAAAAGGTTACTAACTTGTAGAACACGGCACACGCCCGGCACGCGTTCATGCCCATGTGCGTCACCTCGGTTCGCTTGCCGCACACGAGACATTCGACAGGCATTGCTAAAGAAAACTTTGAATATTTGTGATTCTCGCAAAAAAAACGACGATCATAATGCAATCGTATGATCGAAAGATGGACAATTGTCTGATGATCGAATGAATTTGTTGTCACGCGCTCCGGCAACCAACCACCGTCCCGAGAGATCACTGATTGTTGGGTGCGCGACGGAAAACAAAATCCAAGACGAGAGAACGGCTGTCGTTGGGTAAATGGTCAAAAATCATTCCATGGCAGCTTTTGAAATTCCATACCATCGGGGAGAAGGAACACGAATGGCGGAGGCTCTTCAAATTATGGAAAGTGAGGCTCAAACTGGTTGCTGTCCCACTCTAACTACAGTCATTTTTGCTATTGGTCCCAAATCAAAACAATAAGAGTGATAATGAGCGAGCGAATCTCGTTCTTCTGAACTTTTCTAAGCGACCGAACATTACTGTTTGATCGACTGCCCTTATGCTTGCTCTATTCGGATTATTACTAAGCAGGTTCACTATTCTCGGAGAATCCCCCATCATAGTATACAACTTTCTCGGGCGGAATTGATAGATAAATATGTGAAAATCACGAGTGAAACTAAATTCAATTATAAATTATAAGAAAGATTCACAGTTTGTCCCTAGATTTGTTCTTTTTATCCCGAGAAACACTGCCGTTATTGTGTTTCAGCGGCCAGTGTGCTATTCTGTGCAGATAAACAACGTTGTCGATCGAAAACCGCGGTGTTTTTCCTGATCCACGAACGGTGCACCGAGGTCGCGTCAAGGACATTAATGCGATCAGCGATGTGGGGACGAGGAAGTACTGACGCGCATCGGAAGTGCACATTCTCTTGTGTTGACGCGAAATGGGTGTTCAGTGATCTGTGTGGCATTCTTAGACATCGGTATTATTACATATTTGAATGTCATGTACAATTCTCAGAAATTAGAATCGTTGAATTTTTGTTGATACATTGTTGTTTATCAGGCACACTTCTGGGGAAGTGGTATAATTTATCGAATATGCAGTTTGTACGTCACGGTTTCGTCGTCAAAGGCGCCCAACATGTGATAGATTTCGTAGTCATCTTGTAGATTCATCTCGGCTCTCTGAAAGTGCGAAATTCGTTGAAAATAAAGATGCAAACCTTGAACTCCTGCAGCAGACACAGCAGAACTCCTAGCCGACTAGCGCCTTTCTCTTTCCCAATCGTGCATCGATAGTGAGCCGTCAGCTCGGATATGATGGCTGTCCGATATCGCTGCGAGAGTGTGAGCAGTTCTTCAGAAGGATCGATGTTTTCTGCAAACTGTCGGTTACTTCGAGAATAAAACACGCTGAAGACTCACCGAAACTCCAGAAGGCCAGTCCCATTAACGCGAGGAATTCGTCCTCACTCGGGTTCACTTGTCGGATTTGATTGCGCATCGCTGTGACCATAGCTTGGAAAGTGCCGACTAAAGTCCTGAAAATAACAATTATGCCTTCGTTTTCCAATTTGTGCCTACTTACAATTGTGCACGTTCACCGGGTACATGTTAGGTAGGCAAAAATTGAAAGAAATTCAGGGAACTCGAATATTCATGAATTATTACTTTGCGGCTGTTGCAGCATTCGTTTGGTCCGGGCAGTCGACGAAAAAATGATCGATCGAATCAGCCGAGAGGACTGTAGTGTAGGAACCGAAGAAGAAACTAGAAGAAGAGTTGAACAGAATCGGAAACAAAAAGTAGAATACTTGAAGGAATCCTTCCCGTATATCCTCAGCACTCTCAACGCAGAGTCAATGCAGTGGAAGCTCCGATAATAGTTGCGAATGAGCAGCCACTAAAGCCGATTTGTTTTGATCTTTTTCCACTTCCGTTTACCTTATCAGAGTTTGTTAGCACTCTAAATTCCGGGAACATTCCTGGAATGTACTTGAAGAGGCCAGCAATCTGGATCTTCTTGCCTTCATTCATGTTTTGATAGGTGCTCGGAATAATGTCCTGAAATCGATTTATAGTTCATTGGAATGCGTAAACAAATGCTAACCAATCTTTCATCGTAGGCTTCTTTCAGATCCACGTGAATTCCGCGCAGTCTGAGCTCGGATACGCGACGAAATGTGGAAAGCGCACAATAAAAATCATTATAAACACTGATAAGCAATGAAATCTTACTTGTAATTGTCTCGAATTCTTCCGATGATCGGATTTTTGCATTGGGGACGAATTCTGAACAAGGAGGATTAAAAGGAGGTCGAGTGGCGCACTCACTGAGTCCAGTCTTCCTCGGAACCTGCTCGCAAAATCCCTTTGAACCTCTCAACACGGCACTTGCGACAGGAGAACGTGTGCCCTGTTATTGTATTTTGTATTTGTGTGCCTTGCTATTGTGTTGTGTGCCTTCGAATGGGAATACAGAAAAAAGATACGATGCTCACTTATATCATTGACGCATCCTCGATATCCATTGACACACGCCAGCCGCTTCGTCTTATTTCGCCTACCAAAATTGCATTTTAAAAGTTCAAAACAAAAACAAAAACAATAACACGGACCTGTAAAAGACCGTGCACGCCCTGCAAGCATCCATGCCCATATGCGTAACGGACGTCGGCTTCCCGCAAACAAGACATTTTACCGGCATTTCTGACTGAAAAATCGTGGTTTCTCGACAATCTGACAAGAGTAGTTTGGGGGGAAACGACTGCGTGATCGGATTTAGAATGGTAAGATTTGATGACTAAGTGGAGGGGAGAATATTATGCGCACTCGCATGCGTTCTCTTACACAGAACGACTCTGGTAATCAGAACACGCGCTCTGATGCGCATCGGGAAAACACACACAGCGAACGAGAGATTACTGCTATTTCTGCCCTCTCTGTCACTACCGGCGACCAAACGTCGTCGACCAAACACGTAAGGACGAGGAGTGTTGTGTTTTCCACTAGAATACTCGGTTCTCAGGGCTCAGGTGCGAAGAGAGAATGGCATGAACGCATGCAGTAAGGGAGAAAGGGTGAAGTTTGGCCTCTGTAAAAAAGAAGAATTATTGAAGTCAAGAAGGTGCAACGCGTCTGAGATTGTATGCGACAATTAGTAAAATTAAAAGTTTTTTTCAAAGAAAATATGGTCTCGAACATTCACTCAGAATGAAACATCTAAACACCTGTTCCATGCAATTTGGCAGATGTTTGGCTAGATAATTGGGCGCTCTACCCACTCTCGACTCGGTCTCAGTCCTATGAAATCCGACTTCGAGCCAACTTCACTCGAGTCTGCTCTTCACATCTCCCTGCAATCAATGGGCTTAGTCTCCATAGCCATTTCAATTCCGCCAACAGTGTATCTGCTGTCAAAAGTATTTATTGTAAACATAAAGATAACTGTCGGACTTTTTTCAGGACGCGAAAGCCAAAATCAGCCAATTTCGCTGGCTCTTGCTCGCCATTGTGGTACCACGTATTCTTGCTGCTAATAACCTTACATCCTCGTTCAGATTTCTGGTCTAGTTTCAGACCTTCAAATGTCCATTGTGCTCGCACCATACCCGCTGCTTCCACACATCGCGTTTTGGTAAGATGAGGGGAATTCGGAGTTAGACCAAGTGTAAAATTGTAACCTCTTTGAGGGCCGATGGCTTCCTAGTGCAGATTCACCGTCGTGCGATCGTTTATCTCATGGTGGGGTCACAATTCATGTTCACAGAAGACAATTATTCCAGGCGTTGGTTATACTTTTCATCTTTGTTTGGGTAACGACAATGCTACTTGCATTTCTTTTCCGACTTACGGCAGTGGTAAGTTCTAATTGTTCAGCATTTAATTTTATTCCGTCAGATTGACAAATCTTATGAGACGAATCGCGAGAGAATCGACCACTGCTGTGCGGTAGAACAAAAGTTGTTCCTACCAGCCCCCAAAGTGAACCCAAGGTACTTCGAATGATGCTCTTTCAAACTGCGCTTTTAGAATTTTGATATTGGGTCTAAATTTAAAGATTTCGCAAAATGCTCGTCACGGAAATGATCATAACTCGGTTCAAAATCAAGATATTGACTCGATCTAAGTTGCATTAGGTAGATAAAAGATCGAACAACATTTCGCAACACTGAAACTCATTTCTGGCTGATGCGCTGGTGCGGAGCGGTCGGGTGGCCGTCAAGACGGTGCCACTATGTGGATACCGATTTGCCTGTTAAGCCACAATGTTTTTTTCAAAGAACCTATTTATGTCTAAGAAATATCCAAAAATCAGCAAATTCGGAGATGGTAAAAAAAAATAGCCCGCACTTTTGTCCGCCGGTCCGAAAATGAGTTTCAGAAAAAGTAACGTTAAGCACTCCATTTCATCACATATGTGCTCAAAGTGATTGAATATTATCAGAAACATTCAAAAAATTCTATTGGAACACTTTACGGGTCTATTAAAGGAAGAAAAATCGATATTCTGACCCATGGTGACCAGCTTTTACAAAGTGCACTGAATAAGAGCCCATTCAACTTTCCAGTGGTTTTAAAAGTGCCTTGGGGGTAACTTTTTACGTAGAACTCGAAAATCGACCTTAGGAAGCGGTACCATGAAACCCGACCCAGACCCCATGGCACCCACTCCGGAACCAGGGTGTATGTGGTACCTCCGGAATTTTTTCTCAAACCTATACATGTGATAGTGAATTTTGTAGATCTCGACGAGATGAACATTTTCTGTGAAGAAAGTGAAGGTCTAACTCTTCTAAGAAAAAAGTTGTAGTGGTCGGAAATTTTTTACATGAAATTTTTCAGACCGTTGTAAGATCAGATTTTCGAGGCTTACACTTGATTTTTACATCAGAAATTATCAATCTGACTTAGAATACAAATTTCAGAAAGTTTGAAGAGGATTGGACGAAAATAATTTTTTTGACTTTTTTCAAATTCAAATTTTTTTCGAAAAAATATTTTTTCTCTCAAAATGTCCCAAACGTTCCAAAAACTTTATTTATGGCCAGTTGAGTAATTTCCACTCAAAAAATCAATGATTTGAATTGAAAATCCGATCTTACAGCGGTCTGAAAAATTTCATGTAAAAAATTTCCGGCCACTACAACTTATTTCTAAGAAGAGCTTGACCATCACTTTCTTCACAGAAAATGTTCATCTCGTCGAGATCTACAAAATTCACTATCACATGTATAGGTTTGAGAAAAAATTCCGGAGGTACCACATACGCCCTGGTTCCGGAGTGGGTGCCATGGGGTCTGGGTCGGGTTTCATGGTACCGCTTCCTAAGGTCGATTTTCGAGTTCTACGTAAAAAGTTACCCCCAAGGCACTTTTAAAACCACTGGAAAGTTGAATGGGCTCTAATTCAGAGCACTTTGTAAAAGCTGGTCACCATGGGTCAGAATATCGATTTTTCTTCCTTTAATAGACCCGTAAAGTGTTCCAATAGAATTTTTTGAATGTTTCTGATAATATTCAATCACTTTGAGCACATATGTGATGAAATGGAGTGCTTAACGTTACTTTTTCTGAAACTCATTTTCGAACCGGCGGACTAAAGTGCGGGCTATTTTTTTTTACCATCTCCGATTTTGCTGATTTTTGGATATTTCTTAGACATAAATAGGTTCTTTGAAAAAAACATAGTGGCTTAACAGGCAAATCGGTATCCACATAGTGGCACCGTCTTGACGGCCACCCGACCGCTCCGCACCAGCGCATCAGCCAGAAATGAGTTTCAGTGTTGCGAAATATTGTTCGATCTTTTATCTACCTAATGCAACTTAGATCGAGTCAATATCTTGATTTTGAACCGAGTTATGATCATTTCCGTGACGAGCATTTTGCGAAATCCTATTGTATACCTGATCTTTGATCTTTCGTATTGTGAAATTTAGACCCAATATCAAAATTCTAAAAGCGCAGTTTGAAAGAGCATCATTCGAAGTACCTTGGGTTCACTTTGGGGGCTGGTAGGAACAACTTTTGTTCTACCGCACAGGGAGGTCGAAAATGGGTGATTCTCTCGCGATTCGTCTCTTATCTGAAACGGGTGAAATATTTCGCTTATTTTTCCATTGCCATGTGTGCCTTCAACAGCTCTATGTCGTACGTTTTTTTTCTAATAAAGGCTTTTATTTTTAAATTTGAGATGCGGCATACTTCTCGCCACTTATCCCGCGCAGTCTCGTGTCGACGCGTATATTATTGAAAAAGTTCCAGTTCTGGAATTCGTGCTCCAGTCACCGGGATTCATCTATTTTACTAAGGTGACTTCAACTCATCAAAAGTACGCAATTCATCTGCTCAAATGTTTTCGAAATGAGCCTTCTGCTGTTCTAGAGCGTTTATGTTCAAAGATGTTCAGATGGACAAATTTTACTACGCCATCATTGGAATGACGCACGTTCTCGTTGCCATTCTGTTCTACACCATCGTTTTCTTGGCTATTTTCGTCGTAATAAATGTGGTATTTTTGCTGCCGATTCGCTCGAATTGATAATTTTTCAGAAGCTATTACGCCTTCGTGATGTAATGAGTGCGAGCACAAGGGCGATGCATTTAATGATGTTCAAATCACTCGTCTCTCAGGTAAACTCAAACTCCGTCCACTTGGTCAAAGTTGCGGTTGTCTTCAGATGCTCCTTCCGCTGTTCTCGATGATAGTTCCCATTGGGATTATTGCAATCAGTCTGCGGTTTGGCTCAGATAGCGATAATATCGATCACCAGTGTAAGCTTTTCCAATCTCCAAAGCTGTCGAAGTATATTGGAAAAAACAATTCTCATTTCAGTAATCGGCCACTTCTGCATCATTCCACCGTCGTTACATTCACTGCTCAACACTTTCTTCATGTACTTGTTCGTTTCGCCGTTCAGGTGAATTCATCATACCTGTTATCTCGAACATTGCCCTAACATATCAGGCGTTTTATCTCGTCTCGAGTGTCTCGAACGAATACCGCCAACAGTCAAACGCGATCAAGGAATACAAGAGTCTCCGCATTTACAGTATCGCACATCACGATTTGATGAAATTGTATGAATGGATAGATATTTTCGACGTATTTATCGTTGTTAGAATGATCTTTTTGCAACTTATCATTTCAAAGCACTTGTAGCCTGTACGTGAGCGTCTGTTCATCAAAGGCTCCCAATAAATGATACATCTCGTAATCCGATTTCAAAGTCATTTCGACAATCTGGAAATATTCAGATGCGATATGTTCTCGAAGAATCCAACCTTGAATTGCTGTAGTAAACACAGCACCACGCCAATGCGAATTGCTGCCTTCTCGTCCCCTATGGTTCGACTATAGTGAGCACTCAATTCAGCCGTGATCCTGGACCGATATTGAGTAGCCAGATCGTCCAAATGCTCGCTTGTTTCAATGTTTTCTGAAGAGATTTCGTTGGTCATCCGCCGTCAAAAGCACTCACCAAAACTCCAGAACGCGAGGCCAATTATGGCCAACAATTCGTCTTCGCTTGGGTTCACTAGCTCCATTACTGTCCTCGCTCGAGGAACAGTCTCGTTCCAACGGTTGCGGAAAGTCCTGATTGGTTTTTCGAATACAAAATAAACAGAGCTCTCCTTACTTGGCAGCATCTGACACATTCGCTGGTTCGGGGCAGTCAAGGAAGAATTGGTCGATCAAATCGAGCGACACCTTCGTGGTGTACGATCCGAACAGAATTCTGAGATTTCATTTTTCTGAAGTTTTTTCGAAGCTAAAATACCATTTCAGCAATGTTACTTACTCAAACTTCTTGCCGAATCGTTTCATCGACCTCAGAGCACCATCCATCCAAAAGAAGCATCGGTGATAGTTGCGGATGAGCAGCCACTAAAATATATTTTTTATTGATATTTCAGTTCCTCTTACCTTCTCAGAGCTTGATAGCGAGCGGAATTCGGGAAAAGTGGTGCTAGCGAATTCAAACAGGCCGACGATCAGCACCTTCATGCCTTCGTTCATCAGTCGATAAGAACTGGGAATCAGCTCCTAAAACGACGTTTTTTCATATTTTTTCATATTCGCTTTATCAGATTCACATATGTCTCATCGTTGGCTTCTGCCGGATCAATATCGACTCCACGAAGGTTGAATTCTGTATTACGTCGAAACACGCAGAGCGCCCTAAAGAAATAAGTGTTCACCGTCGAAAAAAATCAAAATAAGAAACTAACTGATGATTTACACGAATCTTGTCAATTATCGATGGACCTTTGCACGTTAGCGGCGTTCCTCTGAAATGCTTCTTATTCCCGATTATAAAATGGATAGACTCACTTGAGCCTCTCCTCCGCATTAATATTATCACTGTTTTCAAGCGATGTCAAGTCCACGTCTCCCGATCTCATCACACACTCGAATCGCTCGATACGACATTTGCGACAGTTGAAGACGTTATTCTCTGCCATTATTTCACACTTATTTCACCATGGCCTCATGTATGGACCTACTCGTAGCATCCATGCAGGTGCGTTTGCCGTAGCCGCATCTCAGCCGGTCACGATTCATGTGATTTCGCCTAGAATACTTCTCAGAATCAGAATCATGTCAATACAACGAAAAAAGGAATCATAACACATAAAGCGTATAATTGCTCACTTATAGAACACAGTGCACGCTCGGCAGGCGTCCATGCCCATGTGCGTAGCGGACGTCGGCTTGCCGCACACGAGACAGTCCACTTTCATCGCTGAACTCGTAGATGAAAGAAAATGGTGCTTTGACTAACTGAAGACGAAAAGAATAACAAATAAACGAATTCACTTTACGTGGCAGTTCTAAAAAAACAAGCGGGTGAGTGAAAATAGGAATGGAAAATACGCATGGTACCCCCAATCGAAATGGATATTTTCACGTCGCACACATACTGGGATCACTACAACATGCCGATGAGTGTGCTCAATAACAAACAAAAGGTCGCGCACTTGACGCACTCCATCGAGTGATCAGCCATCATTGACCACTACGTGCGGTGTTGTCGAGGTAGTGCCTAAATTGTGGTCGTGCCTCAACAAAATGCCCCGATGAGCATTGTTTTATAATTTATCGTTTCAGGGATTTCTAACCAATTGTTTATGCGAACGAATAGACAAGAAACAACTGAGAATATCAATGAAATCTTCTTATCTGTATTTGCGGTCTTTTTGTCTGGATATTTTATTTATTTCCATGTGATTTTTAGCAGACAAGTCGCAGCGACTATCGTAAGCTCGTTGTACGCCGAGCCCGAATCGATTTTATGAATCCACTCTCCCATCGCGCAGTAGCTGGAGCGGGCGGGGGTCACCTTACAATAAATAATTATTCGAAAGAAAAACAATACCAACAACAACAATAACAACAACGCACCCCCTGATCGCCGCCGGCACTGTTCTTTGTGCGCTTGTACATAGTAGAGCCTGAAAAAACAATAATAATTAATTATAAATTTGTGGGAAAAGGAGAAGGGGACTCACTGCACCCTTCCGGTACAGGCGAGCGGCACGCCCGTCAGTGGCTGTTGTGAGGGGTCCGCCACATTACCGGGAAGCATTGACTGAGAAGATGAGAGCGGCGCGCAACCGCAAGCCGCTGATAGTGCTGCAATTTGGTGTTCGGTATCATATTTGAGCTCGAAACTCGGGTCATCGATGCATCCTCATTGCTCACCCAAGTATTCGTCCCACAGCACGCTTGCGTGAACCTCGTTCTCCAGCACCAAACGACCGCCATCGTGCAGTTCAGCGCTTGAAAATGTGTTTTAAGCTTAACAAGATTTCGAAAATCGCACTCCAGCACGATGAGTCGTTGTCCTTGTGGAAAGGGATGGTTATTGAGAGTCCCGCACGGATTGTTCGGGGTCCCGGGCGGAGACGCGGGCCCGATACGGAGAGGTCGGACGATGTCGGACGGGTGAGTGCAAGGCCCCGGCATGTAGCCGCGATCGACCATCGGAGCCGAGTACACTGCGAATCAACTGTTCTTCCAGGTAAGAGAAGAGAAGCATCGAACCTGGGCAACCTCTGCTTTTCCTCAGAAAACAGGTGTACGAAGGTGTGCATATTTTGCTTGGAGATAATCAATGGTCTATCCCTATAGAACAGAACTTACACCGGGAGTGCCAACGCATTGGATGTTGCAGTGGATTTGGGACGCGGCGCTGACGACGCCAATTGAATCGCGACGGACGTTAGAAGTAGTTTGCACGAAGCACACCTCATCGATCTTAACGGAATTCAATGCTTGTGAGCATCAACAATCACGATTGACAACGATCATAACTGACGTACCCCGTATATTTGTGGCGTAAGTATTACCAGGAAGAAGAGGAAGCATCGCATTTCGAGAAAGAAACGAGAAAGAGTATGAGACAATTGAGGCTCAGTCACTCATCACTCTTTTCTTGGAAATGCCGAGGGAAGGACAGAAGAAGAAAGGCCAGTTGCTGAGACTACAAAGAAAGGCCTTTCAAGATGTTTCGAGATGTTTCAGATGTCTGCATTTTGTCTATTTCTTTCTGTTGATAAATTGGCATATTTGATTGGTGTTTCGTCGAGATTGCCCTCAATTCCGAAAAGTTGGGTTGCGGAAATCGCAGGTGGGTGTCTATTTGGGTCGTCCATGCAGGTTGGATTGCACCCGAGTGTGCGCAATAGCAAACACAAGGGCAACAGGTGATTCTCGAGCGATCAACCATCGTTGACCACAACGTCAGTGTTTGTGTTATGTGTGGCAACATTTCCGATTAACGGTGAACATTTATCATTTCGGAATGTCAAAGCACTCGCAGCTTGTACGTGAGCGTATCGTCGTCGAACGCTCCCATGACGCGAAACATTTCGTAGTCACAATTTAGATTCCGCTCGGCTCTCTGAAGCATTTTTATTCGAAATCACTGTGTGTTATATCTCACTCTGAACTCCTGCAGCAAGCACAACAACTGTCCGACCCTACTCGTTCCTCCCTCCTCTCCGATCGTTCCGCGATAATGATCAATCAACTCGGCTACGATCTTGGCACGATACATAGAAGCGAGCGACAGCAGTTCATCGCTCGGCTCGATGTGCTCTGAAAAAAATTGCCTATTTATAGTTGTCAGTAAATGGCGAGATAGTAGACAGATGGATTGAAAATCATTTCCAAGAAAATATCTCACCGAAGCACCAGAACGCCAGACCAATGAGCGCGAGAATTTCGTCCTCGCTCGGGTTCACGAGCCGAATCTGATCGTTCAGCGTGGACACAAGCTGCTGGAGCGTGTCAACAAGAGTTCTGGAATTCGAAAATAGAAGTCGAAGATTGATGATAATCTCACTTTCTCGCAGCCGTAGCACGCGCGAGATCAGGGCAGTCACTGATGAAGTGGTCAATGGCATCCAGCGATATTATCGAGGTGTATGAACCAAAAAAGAGCCTAAAAACATGGACGTATCAAGAAGAAAATGTCTGAATCTCACGTCGTTGAGACTTTGCCGAACCTCCTCTGCATCCTCAACGCCGAATCCAAGCAGTGGAAGCAACGATGGTAGTTGCGAATCAGGAGTAACTGAAGTTTTAGTTCAATTTTCTTTTTTAAGCAAGAAAACTAACTTTATCACTGTCATGCAGTGATTGGAACTCAGGAAAGATGGTTGGAATGAATGCCAAGAGTTCGTCAATTTGAATGCGCTTCCCTTCGTTCATCAATTGATACGTGCATGGGATAATATCCTGCGAAACGATTGATGAAAAGTAATTCAGATAAAAAAACACGCGCACATATTTCTCGTTCTTGACGTTATTCGGGTGAGCTGGAACCCTTCGCAGGTGCAATTCGGCTCTTAGGCGACGGACGGAAAGCTCGCTTAAGCAATGCTATTTATTTGTTTATGCTCGTCCAACAAACTGGTAATGCTCGCGAATTTGTCCAATAATCGAGTTCACTTTCGTTTGATGAGATGGTTGTCTGAACAAGTTTGTAGATGTGATCTAAGACGCGTGTTGGATCTTACGAAGTGTCATGGGTCACACCATGGAAGTTGGTTGGCAATTGCGTTTTTCCACAACCTGCGTCCATCACAGCTTTAATTCGATCGAGACGGCACTTGCGACACGAGAACACGCGTCCTGAAACACGTTTTTAATTCTTTAAATCCAAAATTCCATACGTTTTGAGTTCACTAGCGTGCGATAATCGTGTGAGCACTGCAGCTTGCAAGTGCTGTTTCTCCTGCAAATTACACTATTGAACACACAATCACAGTGAGAATCGAGAATAGAAAAAAGGCTTTCGAAAGACAAGAGCCAGCAGCTCTTGACCAACGGCGAATAACAAATAGCAATTACTAACCGGTAAAAGACCATGCACGCCCGACAAGCGTCCATGCCCATGTGCGTGGCGGCTGTGGGCTTGCCGCACACGAGACAGTCCACCTCCATCGAAAAATCTAAAATTACAATCTGAAATCTAGGAAAAGTGAAACTCAAGGGAAAATAAAATGATTGTGGGAACGCAACAAAGGAGGAACAGTGTCACGAGCGGAGCGCATCGGAAAACAAATGGCGAGTGCAAACATGAAGGGGTTCTTCGATTTTGGTAAGTGATCAACCATCAATGATCGGAAAACGGCGAAAATGATGAGTTTGCATCGAATGTAGCGGCAGCGGAGGTTCCCGACCTTGCATGTTCTTTGCACATGCTGCGTGAGTAATCAAATCTGACACAAATTCGGAACATAAATTCACTAATGATTGCTTTCACAAAGGACATTGTGACGGCGCGCCAAAAAAGAGGAACGAAGGCCGATTTCCGAGTTTGTAACAGTATTTATCAACAGAATAAGATATGGAAACAGTAAAGTCAATTAATCATCAGCTGCAGCCTGTACGTTAGCGTATCATCATCGAACGCGCCCAGCATCTTGAACATCTCGAAGTCCGCCCGCAGATTCAGTTCCTGCATCTGTAAGCAACGGGACTACAATTATCCTCTCTCGGATCGAGAGAAAGCTCGAAATTTAAGTCATAATCACCCTCAAATCCTGCAGCAAACACAGCAGAGATCCCAATCGCCTCATGCCCTTTTCTAATCCGATGGTGCTGCTGTACTGTGTCATTAATTCGGTGATGATCGCCGTCCGATATCGGGACGCGAGGTCGAGAAGTTCGTCGCTTGCGTCGAATGTCTCTGCAAATGAGCTGTGCTCTGACGCGCTTGACTTCACTCTTTTTCAGTTCTCTGAGTCCAACGGGATAAGGGCAGGAATCAGGTTGACAGTTCGAAAGAAAAGTAACGTACCGATACTCCAGAACGCGATTCCCATGAGGGCGAAGAATTCTGCTTCAGTTGGATTTGTTTCGTGGAATAAATGCAACATCCTTGGTATGCTCTGTTGGTACAAAGCGTGTAGTATTCTGAAGCATATTTTTTTCAAATTATTTGAACTTAATTTTAAATATTACCTCGCTGCATCCTCAGCATGCGTGCGGTCGGGGCAGTCGATGAAGAACTGATCGATCGTATCATCGGACAGGTAGGTCGTGTAGGAGAGGAAGAAACTGACGGGAGAATGAAGTGTCTATCTCGATTTGGAACACTTACTTCGAAGAGTCTTTTCCGAACCTTCTCACAGTTCTCAGCGCAGAGTCGATGTTGTGGAACATTTTCTCGTAGTTGCGAATGAGCAACCACTTCAATTTGTATAAACTTTAAAATATAGATTCTTTCTCGCACGTTTACCTTTTCACTGTTTTGTAGCAACTTGAACTCAGGAAACGTCGAATTAATGAATCCAAATAGACCGATTATGAGATATTTCGTTCCACCGTTCATGCATTGATAGGTGCATGGCGAGAGTTCCTGCGAAATTCAAAATTCCATTGCAAAGAAAGTTCTGAATATTGGAAACTATTTTGTATACTCACAAATGTGTTATCATTCCATGAAGAATTCACTTTGATCCCACGAAATTCGAGTTCTGCCCTTAGCCGAAGAATCGAGAGTAAACTGGAATTTTTTTCAATCATATTTTAGTTCTGAGTTATATTTTTACCAATGATTCATCCGCATTCTCTCCAGAATTGAGCACTCCAGTGTCAGATGGGAAGTACTGAATGAAAACTGTCATTTTTGCGTATCCACTTTAAAAAGCCAAAAAAAAAAACCTAGGATTCGGAATTTCATCATTAATTTCAGTCTTGATATCGTTCGAGAGGCTCGTTGAAGGGGCGGTGTCCTCTCCCCAAGCGCTTTTCAACACAGCTTCGAAACGATCCAATCGACATTTGCGGCACCAAAAGATTCCGCCTGAATAGCGTATTTCTGACTACATCGTTGGTCAGCAGAAAGAACGATAAACTATGCAAATTGTAAACCTTTACACGCCTCTTTGACGCAGGTGAGCTTCTTGGCATTCTGTCGATTTCTCCTTCAATTTTAACCTCGAGAGCTTTTGAAAACACAAAAAACGAATGACTCGAATAGGAGCAAAAATGGAAACTAACTTGTAGAAAACGGTGCACGCACGGCACGCATTCAGTCCCATGTGAGTGATTACCGTCGGTCTGCCGCAGATGAGACAATTGACCGGCTTCACTGTCAATTGCATAGCTTTCTGAAAAGAACCGAGGAAAAATCGCCGGAGAAAGAGAAAACGAAAGCGGTAGGCACGGAAAACAACGACCAAGTGTTCCCTGTACTGACGGCAGAGAAGTGAACAAAATTTTCTACAGGTTCCTGCGATCAACAAAATAAACGAGAATTTTCATGTTTTCCACGTTCACCCTTTCCTGCTCGCTCTCTCAATTGACCTCTATTGGTAAATTGAGGTGGCGCTAGAGGCGAGACGTAGGTACGCGAACAATTGTTGGTGCGGTCTTACTCTGAATATGTTCTCTAACCACTATTCTTACGTGAATACGCAGTAGGTGATCAAAAATCTCTCGATAGAGCGTTATTTTTATCCCTAGAGCACGGTTGTTTAATACAACGACATTATCGGGTCATCGACATTTGCGCAAGTACATCGAATTGAGTTCGAAGTGAAAAGATCATTTTTCTGATTTTCTTCACGCTATTACCATAAATAGTATTGCTTGAACAATAAAGTATACTTTATTTAAAATATCTGTTTTTTCTTTTGCAATAAAAACGATTTTCAAGCGAAAAAAATTTGATTTATCTTCAGATGAGAGTTGTAGCCTGTACGTGAGCGTGTTGTCATCAAATGCACCGACCAGTCGATACATCTCGAAGTCCTCACGCAGATTGAGCTCAAGCCTCTGAACTCTATATTCTCTATAAAACTATTGAAGAAAAAGTACCCTAATCTCTTGAAGAAGACAAATGAGAGCTCCCACGCGTGCTGCTCCGTTTTCTTCACCGATGGAGCACCGATATTTAGCCATTAACTCGTTGATAATCGATTTTCGATAACGCGATGCGAGTGCCAGAAGACCTTCGCTTGCATCGAATGTTTCTAAAAAAATCAAATAAGTAATAAAATATTTATTTAAAATTATTGTCTTACCGAAGTTCCAGAAAGCGATGCCCATGAGCGCGAAGAATTCGTCTTCCGTTGGATCAATTTGATGGAACAAAATCCAAAGTGTTGGCACAATTTCTTGCAGCCAGTCGTGTAGAGTTCTGCAATATTTCTAACTAGTGTATTTCAAAAACTATATATAATATATGAGGCGAATCGCCGGAGAATCACCCATGCCGCGGCGGTAGCAAAACATATGTCCTACCCGTCCACCAAGTTTTTGTAAGGTACTATGAACGATGCTCTTTCAAACTACGCTTCCCGATTTTTGATATCGGGTCTCATTTTCGGGTTACGGTAGGTCAAAGATGGAGGATACTGTACTTTTTCGCGAAATTCGTCATACCAAAATGGCCATAACTCGGCTCAAAATTA
>LS557912.1:614327-657751 GCA_900490775.1 Pristionchus maxplancki
TAATTTTGAGCCGAGTTATGGCCATTTTGGTATGACGAATTTCGCGAAAAAGTACAGTATCCTCCATCTTTGACCTACCGTAACCCGAAAATGAGACCCGATATCAAAAATCGGGAAGCGTAGTTTGAAAGAGCATCGTTCATAGTACCTTACAAAAACTTGGTGGACGGGTAGGACATATGTTTTGCTACCGCCGCGGGGCCTCTCAAATGGGTGATTCTCTCGCGATTCGTCTCATATTAGTTATACTTTGCTGCTGCTGTGGGTTCGGAGAGTTTGGGGCAGTCCATAAAGAACTTATCAGAAGTCTCGAGCGAAAAGTAGGTAGTGTACGAGGAGAAGACGCTTTAAAAAAAAAAGTAAGTTTTTTAAAAAAAAGTTTGCAACAGTTGGCAATTTTTTTCAGACTTACTTAAACGAGCCCTTGCCTAATCTTCTTTCTGATCGCAACGCACAATCGATGCAAACGAACAATTTCTCGTAATTGCGAATAAGCAACCACTGAACGAAAAGATAATTGTTACTCTCAGCTTTTCACTTACCTTTTCGTTATTATCAAGCATCCGAAATTCAGGAAAAGTCGATTCAATAAAGCGAAAAAGTCCGATAACGAGATGCTTAGTACCGAAATTCAGCAACTGATAGGTGCCCGGAATTAGGTCCTGCAGGCACTTTTACAACCAAAGCAATCTCAAAGTTTCATACTCACATAATTGTCTTCATTCCCATCTGACCAGCTGATTCCCCGGAAGTTCAGCTCTTCAGTTAAACGATACTTGGAGAGCGATCTGAACAACAAAACAATACAAAAAACATTTTACAATGTAACACTCATCGATATTCCGCACGAATGCTATCAATGATTGTTTTTTCTAGACTTTGCGGGTGAGTGCTGCAATAGGAAAGTTATCAAAGCCGTGCACAAGTGTAGTACTTACGGTCGATTTAGTGACACTCGATCGACTGCCTCATAATTTTCAAGGGAATACGGAGTGTTCGGAATCATTTCCTCTCCTCGTGAAGTTCTGAGCACAGCTTCAAGCCTATCAAATCGGCAGCGGCGACACCAGAACACGTTTTCTTGAACACGAACACTGTTTTGAGCGCGTTATTTGTCACTAAATGTTGACCGATCCTTGGAAACTTACTCCCATACGTAACGCACGCGCGAGTCTCGATCACACATCGGAGCGAGTCGGCTTTGGTGTGGTATCTCCTGCGATTTTGTTGTTGTTTACAACAAAAAAACAAATAAAAAATACAAAAAATAAGAATACAAAAAAAACTTGTAGAACACTGTGCACGCTCGACAGATGTTCACGCCCATGTGCATTACTGAAGTCGGCTTGTCGCAGACGAGACATTTGACAGGCATTCCTGACAACTGATTTTTGCACAATTGAACGCTGAAACTGGTGAAGGTATGTGGAATCTCTGTGACTCGCGACTAGACAGGAACAAACGTGACAAATACGCATAGAAGACAAACAAAAGAATATGTGCATCCTATTGGGGGAACTGTATTTCCGGCAGCTCTTGGTAAAAATACGTGAGGGTATACGAGTAAATGTTGTTGCACTCCAGTAGCCAATACCAAACGTATGCACCAAAGGCCGCTTTGATAACATCTGCTCATGATATTTTCAATCTGGTCATTTGACCAAACAACAAATTCTTTCAAGTTCACTGTTTGGGCAAGGCAATCTGTGCGACTGTGTGCAATAGACAAAATAGGGTGTTGTTTTGGATCAGTTGTCGAGTCAATAGGGTACACCGTGGGACACTCTGTCTCTCACGTCGTATCGTTTTCTCATCTTCCATGCATTCGAGATAAAAAAAACCACCGAAGCCGAATTCGAGCGAAATACAATGTAGTATCAAAATGAGAGATCTAAGATCTAGTATGATGACATTGCTTCGTGGAATCAGATAAACAAGGATGAAATTGGGAGGAGTTGAAGCATCTCAAAACATCATTTGTAAGCATCTGAGTAGACTGATGTTCTTGTTGTTTTCCTCCCGAATGTGAAAAATAATAGGACTCATAGGAATGCCGATTCTTCTAGCATATAGAGCCATGACATTATAGGAATGTCGTGATGAGAAGGGATCATCAGTCCAGTGGAGAATAATCTGAAGATATACCACTATGAGTGCGATGCGTATCTGGATTCCACCGTCTGTACACTATGTGAATGCTTTTTCAAAAGAATTATGAGCACAATTCCACCTTTTCTCGACCAATTCTTTGTAGCTAAGCGCGTACATCACTGGCGCGGTCTCACTGGTGGCCAACACGTTTCTCATTTTTGTGATCACGACTACTGTAGCCAAACAGGTGAACCACTGACTGATATTTTCCTTATTCTGATAACGCTCAGATCGGCCGGTACCGCTTCTTGCTGCTCGCATTCGCCGTCTGTGATGTTGTCATATCGATTGTGAACGCTCTTTTAGTGCCGGTACAAAGAATGCGCAGATTTTTGTTTCATTCGAAATTCCAGGCGATAATCTCAACCAGCTTCGGCTACATTTTCTTCGAGTTTCGAGCGTTTGAAATGGACAGACGCGTGGCTTCGGCGTTCTATGTACTGTGGCTGGGTTTGAGAATATTTTGGAATCCTGAAAAACGGCAAATACACAGGTTTCTACTACGATTCGTTCTTGCTCCTGGCGTTCCATTTCGTCTATCGATACGTTTCGGTGTGCAGGTATCCTGCAACTGCGCATCGGATACAATAATAACCTACGATAAAGTCAATGTTTGCAGCCCCCACAGCTCTCCTGCAATATCGCGACCGCCCGCTTCGTTTTTGGGGCCCTATCGGTGTGGCCACAACAGTACTCTACACTTCGATTGCGCTGTTTGTCTGCATTTCGTTGTAAGCTCGTTATTTGTTAATGTCTATGTCTCTATTTCGAAATCAGCATGCTGGACCGCTCATCGCTGCCCTTGGTTGCTCCGTTCATGCAGCAATTCTACCAACTGGACATCACCACGCCCGACCAGCCGCAATACGTTGCGCTTCTCTACTTTGTTCGTGGCGCTTCAAAATTGTCGTGAAAATATTCCATACAGGATGCTAGAACTGCCTCGTACGTAGTGAGAACGTACGTCTACACAGCTTTCATGGTCAGTAACTTTCGGGCTCACTTATGAACTTCTAATTTCACTTTTTTCAGATCTCAATCTGCTCCTCTATCGTAGCGCTGGTCTTCTTCTGCTCAATTCAAATAATAGCGAGGATGCGAAAATACGCGTAAGCCCTTCTCAATGAAAAAATGTCTTATATTTGTAGTAGATTTCGAAAATTTTATTTTCATTTTTCAATTTTGCAGCGAGAATGTGAGCGCAGCTTCTCGGGCCCTGCAGCTGCAGCTGTTCAGGGCGCTGATTAGTCAGGTGATAAAAAATACACTAACTGCTCTTCCGAAAACGGCAATGAACCCTCCTCCTGGTCTACTTTGATCCCAAATGTGTGTCATTCCATAATTTTACCGAGAGCAATTTTCCATAACTTCAATAGAAGATATTTCCAGTTCATCGTACCATTCGTGTTCGCGTACACTCCTTTGTTTGCCATTCATGGAGCGCCCGCGACTGGTTAGCAAATATTCGCTTCCGAATTCAATTTTTCTGGATCATGATTGGTATCATTGGTCCTTTCAGGCATCAATCTCGACGGGATGGGCACGATCTTTTCCATTTGCACAGCATTCTTCCCCGCGATTGATCCGTTTCTCGTGATCATCTTCATACGAGCGTAAGATGACGAGATCGCTAAATGCTACAAAATTTTGTAGATATCGAGAGCGCGCCGCATCGATTCTGCGTTCTATTGGGTGCCGATCAAAGACGAACGTCGTCCAAATGTATCCGACAACTAATGTGTCTGCCAGTGCTGCTGAATAACGCGAAGAACTGACATATTTCAGCGTGCAAAATTAATAAATGATGGTTAATGCCAAATCCGATCTGTCCTCATGCGAACTATCAGTCGTAAATAATCTTAGGTTAGGGCGAAGAACGAAGAACAGTACAAGTACAGTCTGAGTGAACTATTGAGCTATCATGTTCAGCAGGAATCTATTGGAGATTGTCCATCGCGGTTCATTGCTCATGTACAGATATGAACTACACTATAATCTCCCAATAACATCACTCGGCGCTTTCTCTCTGGCGACTATAGTGAGGGTATCTGCACAGGTGAGGGACTATTATGAGGAGCGAGAGCGGCGAGACGAGAGGAGTAAGGGCGAAATAGCGAGGGGAAAAGCGAGAGCGCTGGACGGCAAAGGCGTTAGTTACACGCACACACACTCACGCGGAAAGCGCAGGGCAGTATTACTTCCACCTTGTTTTCCCCTTTCTCGAACTGTAGGAAATCGAAGAAATGGACGTGGAGTTGAACGAAATCGAGGACCCCAGCGACAGGAAATGCCTGGTCTGCTCGACGCCCATTACTGCCATGCATTTCGGCATGGACATTTGCAGGTTTGCTCGATTTTTGGCCATTTTCGGGTTCTTTCGCCCTTTGAATCTATGATTTAGGGCCTGTTCCTCCTTCTTCAAGCGCGTCAAGCTCTCCGGCAAGAGCTACAACTGTCGCAAAGGCGACGGCAACTGCGCGATCACTAGTGGTGAGCCACGTTTCATTTATCTAGTCGTTCTAACAGTCTATCAGTGTGCAATACCGTGCAATACAGGTACATTCGTGTCGCATGTACTATTAGGGCGAGAGCGAGTGTGAAATGAAGAGAAGGCGGGAATCATTTTCGAAATGTTTCAGGCGGCAAGTTCACCTGTCGCCAGTGCCGCTTCGAGAGGTGTCTGGCGGTTGGCCTGAGCTATGACGGGCCTCTGAGGATCAATAAGAGGCCGGCGAACGAGAGCCCGGTAAGTCCTTTTTTTCCTGCAATTTCCAACGCCAGATGCTCAAAATCGAGGCAAAAAGTGAAAAAAGTGCAGGACCCAATCGACCCCATCAACATTCCATCGTCTTCTACGGAGTCGTTTCTAGACCGGATCGGAAGGGAGTTCAAGTGCGTTTTCTGCCACCTTTCCATTTCTTCCGGTGTTTCTGCTGAAAATAGCGCCCTTGACATGGAAAAATTACCCAAAAATATGTTTCAGTGCCTCAATCGAGCGGCGCCGCGCGCAGGAGCGCGTCTTCCTGCAGGAAAGCGACGAAACGGCGCGCGTGCCGCACCCGAGCGAGGTTTTTTTATGTTTTGTTGTTTTTTTACCGAGTATTTTTCCAGGAAATGTACGTGACTAGCTACGCAACGACGCTGAAATCGTACGACTACACCATTAGGGAGACCTGGGAGTTCTACAAGGCGGTATTTCCGAATCTGCAAGCGCTTAGCTTGGATGATCAGGTTTTTTTCCATCACAACCTCGTGGATTTACGATTAGAGATGCGAAAAATAGGATCCGTTGACAGCCAACGAGTTGCACTTTGCACGCAACTGTGAACTAGTTTTTGTTGCTTCAGCAAGTTTCTTGCATAGAAGTAGTTTCCTTGTCTCTATGCAACCACCGAAAATGGTGAATGCAGCAATTAGTTGTTCTTCTCTGGAATATCCAAAAACAGGAATTGCAGAGGCACCTCTTCGCACTCTACTTGCCCAAGTTCAGCGTAATGGAGGCGCACTTTCGGACGAGGAAGATATGGGGAAGTGTTGGAGATTAGTGAGTTCATTCAAGCCGTAATTTTTAGATTCTTAGTGACTCATTGATCCGAAAATCCCATGCTCTATCTGTATCGTCATCATGTTCCCTTTCCATCCACCGCGCATTATGTTCTGGGAGTGCATTATACATTGTACATCTCGAAATAAACTTCACAGATGGGCAACCTGACTCACTACATTCACACTTTCTCTTGGTATTGAGTATTGAATTGGCATCACTCTCTTCAGCCTGATGTCCTCGGTGCTCATCTGCGCGGACCTTCGCAATCCGGACACGTGGGTGGGCAAGAGCGACGGAGGAGAGAACCGACCTACCCTTATTCAGTCAGTTATTTTTAGCCATCGAGCCAAAAGTATTCGTTGGCGTTAGGCATCAGTATTCGCAAGCGTATAGTAATTATGTCTCACAATGCACAATAATTCCCAGCGGCATGTAAATGCATGAAAGATTGCAATACAAACGCAATTGGCGATCAACAATTGACGACTTGAGCTGACGCTTAACAATGAAGAATCGGCGATTCACAGTGTGGGAGAGCAGGCAAAACGAAGAAAAGTAGAATCGTTGCAGGTCGATCGAGGCCTACACGAGGGAGCAGTGCGCGCTCATCGTTCCCATGATGAACCGTGCACAGCTGACCAACAAGGAGTTTCATGCCTCTCTGGCGCTGTTGTTGTGCGATACTGGTGAGCAATTAGCAGCATTCAAATGGCATCCAGAGTTGCATTAGGTTTGTTGAATTGAGATAGTTATCGTTGTTGCTATGCGATACCAGAGACGGTACACTAATGAGTAGAAGCATTCCTCAGCTGCCACTAAATTTAGATCAAACAAGCCTAAAAATCGTGGTCGCGCATTGATCTACCCTGTTTACGCATTTCTCTCAGGTGACGTCGAGGAACTCCCCGACGCCTTCGCCGCTCTTCTCGACGAGATTCAAGTCGAGGCGCTCGAAGAACTGCAGCGATACTACAAGCACGACATGGGTCTGAGCGATTTCTCGACGAGACTGGGCAATCTGATGACGCTCAATCACGCTGTGAGGGTCAGTCGGCATCTTCCCTTTGATCTCTTGTAAATTTGGAGGACATTTGATTGAATATAGTCAACGTATAATTATAATTTCAGGAAAGCGCTGCGCTCTTCCAGGAGTTCTTCCGCACGCAGGTCGCCCTCTTCGATCTCTACAGCGCCCAGGAAATGTTCAAGCAACTGTTCATTTGAAATTAATAATTCGTGTTTTGCTTATTCATTTCATAACAATCTGTCTCGCAATATCACCTTTGTTGTCCCGACCAAAGTATTGAGTACTTCCACCGGTAACATTACACTATTCGAAAATAAAGATTCGATGAATTCTAGCTGCACATCATCAGATTGCGTCTTGAACCGAGCAATGGTCTGACTCTCTCTTTCCCGTACTCTCTCGCTTCTCTAACCGACGAGAGAGCGTGCGAAATGCAGAGAGTCAGAGCATAACTCGTCTTGAATCACTTCCGAAAATTCCGCAAATCCACTGCAATCTCTCGCTTGTGCGCACATAGTGTCGTTTATGTGCGTGTTTGTTTGCGCGCATCGATCAATCGGTCGATAGGAAGAGAGGGGAGGAGAGAGTTTAACAACACGCGCAAGAGCTTATTCTTCATTGCGTGTTTCTCATTATGACCGAGGACAAAGTCTGTCTGGTGTGTTCAACTCCCAATAATTCGCTGCATTTTGGGGTCGAGGCTTGCAGGTAATCGGTATTTTCGTTTATTTCTCGAATCAATTTGCGTTTAGCCCTAAACTTTAGGGCGTGTTCCTCTTTCTTCAAGCGAGCTGTGCTCTCGGGTCGGGTCTTTCCTTGCCGGCGTGGCGAGAGGAACTGCGAGATCAATCGAGGTACAGGTCTCAAGGAATCCCAAGGCGAGAAATCAATTTGCAGTGGACAATTTCACCTGTCGTCGGTGTCGCTACGACAAATGCATCGCCGTTGGGATGGTGTACAATGGGCCGATGAGGCAGCACAGGAATGAAGAGGTGAAGGAGTGAAATGAGAACCATGAAATAGTTTGTTCTGTAGGAACCATGCATAGATCGGCCGTCCACATCGTCGGAATCGCTGATCAATCGCATTGGAAGGGAGTACGAGTGAGTTGGCCACTGCTTTATAATTGCGTTCATATTTGAGGCGTATAGAATTAAAACTTTCAGAATAAACATCGCCAATCGGCAAGTAAAAGAGCTCGCAATACTTCGTTCAAACAAGGAAGCCAAGCGCCTTCCGCACCCGATTTATGTACGTTTAGTCTTTTTCAAATCAAAACACAAACAACATTTCAGGAAATCTACGAATGCACATCCGATATCGTCGTTATGTCCTTGCACTTTGCCATTGAGGAAACGTGGGGACTCTTCCACAAAATATTCCCTGCCCTTGGCGAAATTCCGTACCAAGAACAGGTATTTTTTTCTTTCCTTGACAGTTAGCAGTTAGACAGTTAGTTGACAGATACGCATTTTTAGCTTGAGCTCTACCGCTTTTATCTGCCAAATTTCACGATGATCGATTCGTTTTTACGCACGTGGAAGGTGTGGGGAGTGTTCGACAAAATGTGAGTGATTCCTTAAAGGAGTAGAGGCACGACCGCCCTCTCAATTGTAATAAGCGAGCGGCGCGCGCCGATTTGCATCAATGGTCTCTTCATTCCCCCCTCTCCCTCTCTCATTTCGGATTAGTGCCTGCGCGCAAGGCCCGCTTGGCAGGCAGCCAAACGCTTATAGCTCAGTTCAAACTTTAAATGGTCACATGGGAGTTTCGAAAGTGTGATCGGGTAACTACTCCACACCATCTCCCATCGAGAACTCATTTAGCCAGATGGTCGTGCCACTCCTTCTTTAATGTCATGAATTGCAAACAGTTCTATTTTTTATTGAAAGTATGATTAGATTATTCTGATGTTCGAAAATGGAACAATAGTATTGTATATCTTTTTCGCAGCTCGATGTGCTCCGTTACGATCTGTATTGACATAACAAAGCCGGATCTATGGATCCGGCCCGAGGATGGCGGCAAAAATAGAAGCACACTCATCGAGTGCGTTTGTTACGTGAATTTCTGAGCGATTTTCGAAAACCATCGTTTTCATCGTAATACCAGTGCAGATCGACCATTCTCTACGTGCGCGACCAAATGGCCGTGATAGTTCCGTCTCTGAAACAAGCCCAATTGACCGAAAAAGAAGTGTATGCAATATTCGCAATGATGCTTAGCGAGACAGGTATGAGGAAGTCTGAGAAAATGTACAAGTTATTACAAAAACTATGTTTCAGACATGCAAATGGACGTTTCTGAACGGCTGCTTTCCATTCGGGATTCTATACGAAGTGAAATACTATGGGATCTGCAGAGATACTACAGGGAGGAAATGCGATTGAGTGATTTCTCGACTCGATTGGGAAATCTCATGACAATATGCCACAACGTCAGAGTAAGTTCCATGATGTAAGAGATAGAAATATAAAAAATTATTTCAGGAATGCAGCTCGCACTTCCAGACCTTTTTCCGCATGCAAGTCACCCTCTTTGACCTCTGGTCTGCGGAAACGCAGTTGAAGGACCTCCTGCTCTAAAAAATGCGTCAACTCTCATGCAACCATCCTTGTCGATATTGATAAAATGATTTTAAAATACCTTTTTATGGGCGTATTGATCTTGCATCATTGAGTGGTGGAAGAGTGCGCACGCCATGAAATCGAATCTCATCATCATAATCTTCAACGACATCTGCTTTTGTAATACCGCAACTGGACTATTGTCACTCATTTGCAACCAAGCGCGCGTAGATAGCGTGGAATGTGTGTATGTGACTGCTCGTGTGTATCGATCTATCAGCCTGATAAGAAGAGCGAAGGGGAAAGAGCACGCGCGCGGGAAAGCAAAATTTCCGTTTCCCTTCATGGAGCGTCAAGTCTGCCTGATATGCTCTACACCCATCAACTCGATTCATTTAGGCGTTGAGGCGTGCAGGTATTTGCAACCACTTCTAGACAATTTTTTGTACGATTGCATGGTTGAGGGCGTGCTCCTCCTTCTTTACGCGAGCCACGCGCTTGGGTCGCAACTATCCGTGCCGGCGCGGCGCGCGCAACTGCGCGGTCAATAGAGGTGAGCTTAAACTCGTATTTCCGCATAAACGAGCACGCACTCGAGAGCGCCTCGACGCCCAGAAGCCGCCGCCAAAGAATGGCGCCTGTCGTCGGTGTCGCTACGACAAGTGCGTCGCTGTCGGCATGGTGTACGACGGGCTGCTGAGGCCGCGAAGGAAGGACGAGGTGAGGGCGGGGCCTGAGATCGGTCAACCATCACTGCCTCCTGCAGAATCCGCCAGAGTCGCTGCTCGATCGCATCGGCAGGGAGCTCGAGTAAGCGCGTCTCGTCTTGGGCAGTCTTTCGTTTCAGTCTAGAGAGTGAGCGTTGCAGAATGAATGTGGCCATACGGCAAGCGAAGGAGCTCGCACTGCTTCGCAAGCGCCAAGATGCAGTGCGCCTTCCGCACCCAGTCTATGTGCGTTGCATTGTTATGAAATAGGCACGGCGTCTAATGTGCGATTCATAGTCGACCAGACTGACTTTGACCGGTCGAGAGACTAGGAAAAAGGCATACAAAAATAATACGTTGCTTCAGGAAATCTACGAGTGCACTACGGATGTCGTTGTTATGTCTATTCAATTTGTCATTCAAGAAACGTGGACCCTCTTTCACAAAATATTCCCCGCACTCGGTGAAGTGCCCTATCAGGAGCAGGTTCGAATTGGCTAGAACTATTTAAGTGTCGAGCTACCTATTTGTTCACTGTTATACATTGGAAGTGCCTGTTCAGGCGGAGCTGTTTCGATTTTATCTGCCCAAATTCACGATGATCGATTCCTTTCTGCGCACGTGGAAGGTGTGGGGAGTGCTCGACAAGTTGTATGCGACTTTTGCGAAATTTTTCTTCCTCAAAATATGATGAAATATCTGTGCTTGCAGCTCGATGTGTTCTGTCACAAACTGCATTGATCTGACGTTGCCTGATCGATGGATCGGACCCGGCGATGGCGGCGCGAACAGAAGCACGCAAGTTGAGTGAGTTGAGATTAATGTACGGTCCTATTTATTCCGCCCATCAGCGCTATTATACCTTCTTCAATCAATCAATTTATCCTCTCCTTATCGCTTGACCGTAGTGTCCACACTTCACTCCAGTAGAGTACGGTAGAACGGTAGAAGTATGGTAGAAGGTTTTTTCTTTCTTTTTTTAAATCATTAAACTTCTTTTGATCAATTTTTAAAAAAACATGCAGCTCCACCGTCGGCTACGTGCGCGATCAAATGGCCGTCCTTGTGCCGTCGATGAAGCGCGCGAAGCTGACCGAGAAAGAAGTGCACGCGCTGTTCGCCATGATGCTCAGCGAGACAGGTGAAACTCAACTAAAAGTACAGAAAAAATGGCTTAAACGTCACTCTCAGACATGAAAATGGACGTTTCCGAACACCTACTTTCTATTCTGGATGGAATTCGCAACGAAACGTTGCGTGATCTTCAGCGCTACTACAGGGAAGAAATGGGATTGAGCGATTACTCGACTAGACTGGGAAATCTCATGACGATTTCTCACAACGTTAGGGTAAATCCATCTCTGTTACGCATTGTATGAAATCGTAACAGAGATGTATGAAATCGTTTCCATTCAGGAATGCAGCTCTCAATTCCAGTCATTTTTCCGCATGCAAGTAACTCTTTTCGATCTTTGGTCCGCGGAAACGCAATTGAAGGAGCTCCTTCTCTAAAATTTATTACTTCAATCAATAGAGTGATAAATGGTTTTCAAAGATCTTGAAATTTGTAAGCCGGGGCGTGAAATCTTGAAATTTTTAAGCCGTTGCCGTTGCATCACTGACTGTGCCTCGAATGTGCCATTTCTATGTGCGTGTTTGGAATAGATAGTGAGGTACGGGTGATAGAGAGGAGAGGGGCAGAGAGAGAGAGAGAGAGAGAGAGAGAGAGAGAGAGAGAGAGCACACGAGTGCTTCCCCCACCCCCACCTTGACTTTACTAAATGGACCACGAAGGAAAGATTTGTCTAGTCTGCTCGTCTCCTAACAACGCCCTTCACTTTGGCCTCGAAGTGTGCAGGTAAGGCCTCGTTTGTTACATTCAACTGCGATTTTGCTGTCTGTTTTCATGAAAAAAAAGCTAATTCAGAGCATGTTCCTCCTTCTTCCGACGAGTAAAGCTTTCGGGTCGTGGCTATCCGTGTAGACAGGTGGATAGGAAGTGCGATGTCACTCGAAGTTCGTTTTTCATTCTCGCGGTTCCAAAAAAAACCCGAAATTGATTCTCAGACGGCAAATTGTCGTGTCGACGCTGTCGCTACGATAAATGCGTCGCTGTCGGTATGGTGTATGACGAACCTCTGAGACGGAATAAGAAGGCATCTGATGAGGTGAACACTCCCAATGTTCATTTCACAATTTCCAACTTTAGGAGGAAAATATTGATGAACCATCGAAATCAAAGGAACTCACCTTCCTTGATCGAATTGGGCGCGAGTATGAGTGGGTGTTCCTTTATCTCCTTCACCAGTTCTCTGATGAATTGCTTGAATGCAGGATAAGCGTCGTAAATCGTGAACATCGCGAGTTGGCCATGCTACGTACGTGCGCCGATGCTAGACGTCTTCCTCATCCCAGTCAAGTTTGGTTTTATTTTTGTTTTTTCTCAAAAATTTGTTATTTCAAGGAGATCTACACAGGCACTGCCATCCTTGTGCAGCGCGTGCTGCCGATCACTTTCGAAGAAACATGGAGCCTATTTTGCAAATCGTATCCATCACTTGGCGACTTGCCTTCACATGTGCAGGTTTCCTTCTTTATGTGTACAGTACAACAACAATCTTCTTGAGATGGACCTCTACCGGTCGTACCTTCCGCACTTCACCATAATCGATTCGTTCATTCGCGCATGGAAAGTTTGGGGAACGTTCGACAAATAGTATGTTTTCGCAAAACGATTCGAGACAAACATTTTGCAGTTCAATGTGCTCTGTGTCGATTTGCGTTGATTTGCGGACGCCGGATAAATGGTTTGAACCCAGTGAGGGTGGTGCTAATCGAGATGCCCTTGTCGAGTGAGCAGTGCATTGTGAACTTGCTTTTGCAATCCTATTGCAGTTCGATGGCTCTTTGCATTAGCGATCAAAAGAAACTACTCGTACCCTCTCTAATAAAAGCACAATTGACTGGACAAGAAATGAACGCCCTATTCGCGTTGATGCTATCAGAAACTGGTTCGGATCAACCTATTTTAATTGGTCAAGATCAGATCCACTTTAGATTTGAAGACGGATGCATCAAAACAACTTCATACGTTAATGGATTCCATCAGAAACGATACGTTGCATGATCTCCAAAGATACTACAGGGAAGAGTTGGGATTGAGTGATTTCTCAGCTCGACTTGGAAACCTGATGACGATCTGCCATGCAGTGAAAGTACGTTATCTCTCTTTTCCCCGAAAAAGGAGTGCAAATTTCAGGAATGCAGCCTGATTTTTCATGGAGTGTTCCGCATGCAGGTGACCCTGTTCGACATCTGGTCAACGCAAACACTAATGAAAGAGATTTTGCTTTATTAATAAACTTTTGCTTTCAAAAATGTGTTCATGTTTAAAATAAAGCATTGAATTAATGGAGCTCTTCACTAGAAAATGTGTGCCACGCATGTGCGCATAGATCGAATCAACAATGATGGATGATAGGAAGAGAAGAGAGAGAAAGAGATTAGACAAAGAGACCACGCGCGAATTGCTTCTTGGTTGATTCCAACGTTAATATTCCCATGTCCCCAGATCTCAAAGTCTGTCTAGTATGTTCTGCTCCCAACAAAGCAATACACTTTGGTGTGGAAGTGTGCAGGTAACAGTGGAATATCTCTACTTTCTTGATTTTTTAAAACTTTCAACCGTTAATTTAGGGCCTGTTCCTCTTTTTTTCGGCGAGCTAATCATTCCGGGAAGCGCTACCCGTGCAGACAAATTGATAGGAACTGCGATGTCAAACAAGGTTCTGAACATCATCCTTAATTATTTGAATCTTCATTCATAAAAGCTCAGGCGGTGCATTGTCCTGTCGTCGATGCCGCTTCGAAAAGTGCCTTGCCGTCGGGATGATTTACACGGGTTCTCTGAAGTGCAATAAGCCGACGCCCGGAACGGTTCGTCGCTCACCCATTCGATTTCCACTGTCCGTTTAGAACGCACCTCATGATGGATCGCCCGAACAGTCAAGATGCAGCACGCTAGACAGGATAGGACACGAGAACGAGTGAGAATTATTTCCTTTTGAGTTCATGCTAGAAGGAATCATTGCAGAATTAGCACATCGAATCGCGAGAAAAGAGAGCTGAGCATGCTGCGAGGATGCAACGGCGCTCGCCGTCTTTTCCACCCTAATCGAGTTCGTTTTTTCTCATTTTTTTTTCCTTTTGATTACCCTCGAACTTTGAGGAAATGTACACGGGCACGGCCAATATTGTAATGCGCACAGTGCCGGTGACTATCGAGGAAACGTGGCACTTCTTTCGAAAAGCATTTCCTTCTCTCGGCGATTTACCCATGCTTGAGCAGGTTTTTCCATTGTCGCTCATCAAGTTGACAGCTGTACGTCAGATGGAGCTATACCGTGCATACTTTCCGAACTTCTCCATAATCGACATGTTCATGCGTGCCTGGAGCGTTTGGGGATCTTACGACGAGTAGTAAGCTTTGTCTCATCATCGATATTCCTTTTTCGAAACAATTCCAGTTCAATGTGCTCGGTGTCTATCGGCTTCGATTTGCGCTCGCCCGATACGTGGTTCGAGCCGAACGAAGCGGGGCCTAATAGGGATGCACTTGTGAAGTGTGTGCTTTCAAAATACAATTTCGATTATCGATCTTTTTTAAGATCTATGCAGCAATGTAGCAGTGATCAGATAGCCCTAATAGTTCCATCGCTGGAGAAGGCGCAATTAACCAAGCGAGAAACGAGTGCACTCATCGCATTGATGCTTGGAGAGACAGGTTGGCATATCGGTTCTAGACCATTAACGATCTGATTCATTTCAGATTTGAAGCCGGAAACATCTGACCAAGCCATCTCGTTGTTGAATTTGATAAGAAAAGAAACGCTGCATGATCTGCAGAGATACTACAGAGAAGAGATGAGGCTGAGCGATTTCTCTATTCGACTAGGATATCTGATGACGATTTGTCACGCGGTCAAGGTACGGTTGAGTTTTAGAAATACATTTTTCAAAATACCATATTTTTTCAGGAATGCAGCTTGCTGTTCCACTCCGCTTTCCGCATGCAAGTGACCCTATTCGATATTTGGTCATCGCAAGCTCTGATGAAAGAGATCCTACTTTAAGTGTTCCTCGTTTCCTGTTCAATAAATTGAACCCCGATCATGTCATAATGTGGAATCAGAATAATGCAATGCTCTAAGATCTGCGTATCATACTCATGTTGATGTGCTTGTAATGTGCCGATCGTGTATGCGCGCAAATCGATCGCTCGCGAGTGAAGCGAGGGGTCAGAGAAAGAGGGTGCGCGATTTTTCATTGCTTCTTCCTATACTCGCCATACATGGAGCTGGAACACAAGGTTTGCCTCGTTTGCTCAACTCCAAACGATTCAATTCATTTCGGCATCGAGGCATGCAGGTTTGACACATTTTTTTCCTTTTTTTGTATCATGTCCTCTCCCTTTTGTACCATTATCTTTGATTAGAGCCTGCACGTCCTTCTTCAAGCGAGCCGCGCTCTCCGGTCGCAATTATCCCTGCAGACAGGGAGGATACTGCTGTGAGATCACTAGAGGTCTGCATTTTCCCGGCTTTTGTTTCGATTTTAGACCATTCCAGGTGACAAGTTCACGTGTCGAAGATGTCGGTATGACAAATGCGTAGCTTTAGGAATGATTTACGATGGTCCACTGAGACGCAACAAGGAGACACAGGTGGAGAACTGATCATTGAGTTTTGAACTATTGCATTTGAAGGCTTTCCTTGATTTGCCAACAACATCTTACGTATATCCGCTGCTCGATCGTATCGGGCGCGAGTTTTTGTGAGTTTACAGTTAAATTCACCGATGCACTGCAATATTTACTTGTAGAATCAGCGAGGCGAATCGACAAGAAAGGGAATTAGAACTGATGCATAAATGCGCCGATGCCAAACGTCTTCCCCATCCAAATCGAGTTCGTTTCATTGAAAATTTGAAATTTTAGTTTGAATAACATCGAATAATTGCTCTTTTTAGGAATTGTATTTGGGCACTACCAAAATGGTTATGCGCACAATTCCAATGTTAATCGAGGAAACGTGGACTTTGTTTCGCAAATCCTTTCCTTCGCTTCATGATTTACCGATGCAAGAACAGGTCTGTATTCTTCCGTTGATTTACTTAATATTTATTTGAGATGGAACTATACCGTTTCTACCTGCCCAATCACGCCACGATCGACTCGATTCTACGGGCTTGGAAAGTATGGGGAACCTTCTTCGAATTGTTAGTTTTTTTTACTTTGGTTGCATGTTTTTGTATTTTTTAGTTCCATGTGCTCTGTTACGCTGTGTTTTGACCTGAGATCACCGGATTCTTGGTTCGAACCGGGTGAGGGCGGAATAAATAGAGCGGCTCTCATCAGGTATCAATTGTGTCGATAGTTGCTTCTGTTCAGTCGATCAATAATAAAATTCCAGCACGATGGCTTTGTACGTTTCTGACCAGAAACTTCTGATCGGTCCATGTCTAAATAAGGCGCAATTGAAAGATCAGGAAATAAACGCCCTATTCGCAATGATTCTTTGCGAAACGGGTGAGTTTTATCATAGTCCGTCAATTTTTGCTTTTTGAGAATTTTTGAGATTTTATGAATTTTAGACATAAGGACGCATGTGTCGGATCGTCTCCTGTCCGTGTTGGACGCCATCAGAAACGAGGCACTAACGGAGCTGCAGCGATTCTACAGGGATGAGATGAAATTGACCGACTACTCCGCTCGACTCGGCAATCTGATGACGATTTGTCACGCAGTGAGGGTGAGAGGGTTCGAAGTTTTCCGCATATCCAGGCATTTTCAGGAATGGGGCGCGCATTTTCGACAAGTCTTCCTCATGCAAGTCGCCCTGTTCGACATTTGGACTGCCGAGACGCAGCTGAAAGAACTCATTCTCTAATGGGATCCTGCTCACCAAATTCCTATTAACCTGTTCATTTTCTGCCCTGGTTGTTCAATCATCAGCAAGTGAATGGAAAGAATACAAATTAGCTCGAAAATACACGCACAATACGATGTTGAACACTATGAATCAAATATTGAATGGAGACCCAAGGGTTGTTTGGAGAATAGGAAAGTCAACTGTCCACGTGCTCGTTCTGTGCTTGCAATGTGCCGATCTCGCTCTTGTTTGTATCCTCATCGATTCCCCAACGAGAGGCGAGCGATTAGTACAGAGAACGAGAGATAGGAAGAAAACTCGCGCTATTTGTCACTGTTTCGCGCTTTACTGATCATCATGGACAACGAAGATAAGCTATGTCTGGTCTGCTCGACTCCGAATAACTCGGTTCATTTCGGAATCGAAGCTTGCAGGTATTTCTCTCTTTTCTCTGTTTTTTGTTAAATTTTGAGCGAATAAAGGATTGTAGAGCATGCGCCTCGTTCTTCAAGCGGTCTACCCTTTCCGGAAGCAGCTTTCCGTGCAGACAAGGACTGTACGCCTGTGATGTGACTAGAGGTTCCCATTATCGTCCTCGACTTCTCATAATGACGAATTCAGACGACAACTTCCCCTGTCGTCGCTGTCGCTTCGACAAATGCGTGGCCGTCGGAATGGCCTACGATGGACCTCTGAGGAAAAGCAAAAAAACTTCAAAGGGTGCTCTGGAGCCATGTCGCGATATGCCCTCGACATCAACGGAGTACTCGTTTCTCGATAGGATTGGACGCGAGTTCGAGTGAGTTTCTTTCTTTCTCAGGATGGTTATGGTACGATATTATTACAGAATTAGCGTGGCCAATCGTCAGGCGCGCGAACTGGCGATAGTGCGCAAGAGTGACGATGCCAGACGCCTTCCTCATCCTACTCGAGTTAGATTTTCATCTTCTTTTCCGCTTTTTTGCACCGGATAATCCAGTCTCGCTCCAGGAAATTTACACGGGCACCGCCACCCTCGTCATGCGCATTATTCCAATAGCGATTGAGGAAACGTGGAGCCTATTTCGAAAGTCATACCCTTCTCTTCGAGATTTGCCAATGAATGAGCAGGTTTGAGAAGGAAGGATATGTGTACAACGGATGTACTGTTGAGATGGAGCTGTACCGCTTCTACTTGCCCAATTTCACCATGATCGATTCGTTTCTGCGCGCGTGGAAGGTTTGGGGCACGTATCACGAATTGTAGGTGGCTCCAGAAATCATAATCGATCAAATTTTGCTTTTTGTCTTCAGTTCCATGTGCTCAGTGGCGATCTGTGTCGACTTGCGGACGCCCGACAGCTGGTTCGAGCCGGGCGAGGGCGGATTCAATAGGGATGCACTGATCAGGTATTACAGTTATTTTTGCGACCGTATACAATTTTTTTTATCTTTTTTTCAGTTCGATGGCCCTGTACGTCCGTGACCAGATCACGCTGATCGTTCCTTCGCTGAAGAAGGCTCAGTTGAGAGAGTTTGAGGAATACGCGCTGTTCGTTCTCATGCTCTGCGAGACGGGTTTGTTACAATACAAAATGTTTGCAATGATTATTCAATATCATTTGCAGACATTCAAATGGAAGTTTCTGATCAGCTACAATCGTTGCTGGACTCTATCAGGGAAGAGACATTGACTGACTTGCAGAGATACTACCGAACAGAGATGGGCCTGATTGACTACTCGGCCCGACTCGGAAATCTAATGACGATAGTGCACGCGGTTAGGGTGAGTTACGCCTTTATTTTGAGCGGTAAATCGAAAATCTCGAAATTGTGTTCTTGCAGGAGTGCGGCAGTCACTTTCGTGAGGTTTTCCGCATGCAAGTCACGCTGTTCGACGTCTGGGCAGCGGAAACTCAACTGAAAAAGCTTCTACTTTGAAAGAATGACGAAAAAATAATATCCGTGATATTGAACAATCTCGGAAGCTGAAAAGCCAATAAACGACAATTGACCGCGTCACTTCATGTAGTGTTCGCTGTGATCTTACTGTGCTGATCTGGGGTGTTTTTGTGCGCATCGATTGCTTTTAGAGAGGCGAGTGATTAGACGACAAGAGAGAGAAAGAGAGAAGCAGAGGGAAAGTAACCGTGCGAGCGATATTCTCTTGTTTTCCACTGCTTTACTCGTCATGGACACTGAAATAAAGCCCTGTATGGTCTGTTCGGCTCCCAACAACTCTATCCATTTTGGCCTCGAGGTTTGCAGGTAAGTAAACCTAATATTCCTATAATTATCTTACCTTTCGCCTATTTCTCCCCTTATTTAGTAATTTTCAGAGCATGTTCCTCCTTCTTCAAACGAGCCACTCTCTCTGGCAAGCAGTTTCCGTGTCGACGAATGTCGCGGAACTGCGACGTTACTAGAAGTGAGCTGTTTTCGAAACTGCCCCTAGCCTGAAACGTCATTTGATTCAGATGACATGCTCACCTGTCGCGGATGTCGCTACGACAAATGCATTGCTGTCGGAATGGTGTACGATGGACCGATGAGGTGTAGGAAGAATGAGGACAAAACACAGCAAGTTGGCCCAGTGCAGGACGTTTGCCCCGACGTGCCCTCGACATCGACAAACTCGTTGCTGGATCGAATCGGCAGGGAGTATGTGTGAGTGTTTGCGCTTATTGCTCAATGATGTACCTAAAAGTCGACAAAAGCTGATTGATCACTCTCTTCATTCGGCGCGCTCACTCAACGGTCTACCTGTTGAGAGACTGTGTAGAATGGAGAGAGTGGTCTTTTGCCCACAATGAACGGGGCAAAAAACGAGAATTGCAGAGTGAATGTCTCGAATAGACAGGAGAGAGAATTGGCCATGCTGAGGACATGCAGCAACGCAAAGAGGCTGCCCCATCCTACTTATGTCTGTTGCTTTATTTTTATTTTACATCAATTTCATAATTCCAGGAAATCTATCTGGGCAGCGCAGACCTAGTAATGCTCACTATGAACTATACCATTGACGAAACCTGGATTTTCATGCACAAAATACTGCCCTCGCTGAGCGAAGTCCCGTTTCGAGAGCAGGTTTGGACCCCATAAAGCCTGGCTACGCTCCATTTCAGATGGATCTGTTCCGCTTTTATCTGATGAAATTCACAATGATCGATTCGTACTTGCGCGCCTGGAAAGTGTGGGGAGCGTTCGACAAATTGTGAGTGGATTTAAATTTTTAAAAAAAATTCAACAATCGATCGAACCGTTCAGCTCCATGTGCTCGGTAGCGCTGTGCATGGACCTCGAGGCGCCGGAGACTTGGCTAAGAGAGGGAGAGGGCGGCTGCAATCGAAATTCAGTGGTCGAGTGAGTCCTTGATCCTTATTTTTGCAGATTCTCAGGTTTGTCCCAACCAGTGGTAAACCAGTGCGTTTGAGTGTTGAAATACAATTGGTAAACGCACTAGTTTATTAGAGGTATGCAACTGGTAACTGCGCTGTATACTGCGATACCACTGGAAAACAGAAACTCCGCCCCTTGTACTGGTTTGGAGAAACAAGAGTTTGTCATCTCAGAACGTCCATGGTCTACGTACGCGAGCAGATGTCCGTGCTCGTGCCCTCGCTCAAGAATGCGCAGCTAACGGATGGAGAAGCGCACGCGCTCTTTGCGCTCATGCTCTGCGAGACTGGTGAGTGCAATTAAAAAAAATTTGTTTTTTAACATCGGGGTGAATCATTTTAGAACTCTTGTTATTTCGATCTTAGGAGGCGCTTTGCAACATTTTGTTTATGACCCTGTACAGTTCAAATATGATACACCTTATCATTTTAGAACTCTTGTTAATTTAGACATGAGTCTGGACGTGTCTGAGCGCCTGATCGCACTATTGGAGCAATTTCGCGCCGAAACCCTTCAAGATCTGCAAAGATACTACCGCCAGGAGATGAAATTGAGTGATTTCTCCACTCGGTTGGGCAATCTGATGACGATCTGCCACAATGTCAGGGTGGGTTTTTTTATTTATATTTCGAAAATGCATTTCGAAAATACGTTTCAAAAACAGCATTTCAGGAGTGCAGCTCGCACTTCCAGTCGTTCTTTCGCATGCAAGTGACGCTTTTTGACATCTGGTCGGCTGACATACAACTCAAACAGTTGTTGTTCTAATTTTACTTGTATCTGTGTGATTGCACAGCGATAAAGGGCTCATTTCGATGATTTCTGATCTCTTTTGTGAGCTCACACATACACAACGCGGAAGCACACGTTCCATGCTCACTTGGTCGTCGACGTTGTGCCTATTCTGGAAGCCCTCGACGCCAGACCGTCAATATTTCTCGCTCATTAGCGACCGCACTCTTCCTCCTTCCCAATCTCTAGTTCCTCAGGGGAGCACCCCACTTGAAGTGAACTCAGTAAAAAGTTTTCGACGCAATGGAGAGGGTTATTAGTGTCTTTTCGTCTCATTTGCCTCTCAATCAGTAGCAATGCGAGTCGAGACGCTGGTTGGTCTAGGGTACAGTTCGATCGGGCTCATTGCCTACGTGCTGTCCATGGTGGCAACGGTGGCAATACGGAAGCAGATCTTCTCGCCCGCATTTCTGCCGTTATATTCGATAGCAGCAGTTGTGGTAGGTCATTGAGTCTCCCACCCTGAGAAGAGGACACTATTTAGAACCTATTAACGCACGTCAACGCGTGGATTCTGTACAGGCTGCGCTTCGAACCCGAATTCGCGTTCTATTTTGAGTTGTTGAGACATCCGCAATGGGAGTTTTTCAAGTACACTCTCTCAGTGACTAAATAGAATATTTCGAAACAGAAGCATCCAACTATTCTGCACCAACTACTTTTACTTCGCTCAGAACGCCTGTGTTTTTCTGCTTACGCTGAACAGATACACCGTAATATTCCACAAGGATCGTCATGAATGGGTAAGCATTTAGGTTTTTTTCCCGTTTATCATTCGATTGATCAGTTCTGGAAGACGTACAAATGGGCTGTCATCGGCACACTTCACGCTGTTTCATTCGCAATCTGCCTTGGAGCAAGGTCTGCTACAGGAATTTGTCGATATTTTAATTTCATAATGGCAGGATGGGTTGGAATGCAAACGCCGACTTTGTATTCGATCCATCTCTTCAAGGCTACGCTGTCCGAAATCGAGCTGATTCAGCAAGTTGACCTTATTTGAATCGAGATTAGCGCCGTTTCAGGACCTGAAACCAGTGATGCTTGCGATGGGCTGTTACGGTGCCGTGATGCTGCTTGCCTGTTCGTTCATGAGTGTATGCAATCTCTGTTTCCAATCTCCGATTCCATTTTTGAAAATTTAGATTCGACTTCTATGCCGCCTCTTCGAGTTAAAGAACAACAAGCTGGTAGGAATGAAAACGTTATTCGTCCCATAACTTATTTTCCAGGATAGAAGTTTCACTATTATCACGCTCCTGAATTTCGTAGCTCAAGCCGCCAACATACTGATTGTGGTCATCGAAAATCTGTTTGGCTTTGATCTAAGATTTTTTCGCAGATCATCACATCCGTTTTCTACTATTAAGAAAACGCGGAGGGTGTTAAACCACTGACAGCTATTCTTCCATTCACTTCCGACCTGTTCTCACTCGGACCCGCTGTGTGAGACGATTTCGCGCTATTTTCAATTGTTTCCAGTTCGAAAATCGTTGTTTTAGCTACACCCTACTCGTTCATGGTCCAATCAAGACGTTTTATATGGAACTGTTTCGTATTTTCATGCGAAAATTGTTGACGGCCATTCTTCCAGACAGAATAATTCAGCAGTTGATAATGATGAATCAGCCACAATTATGAATTTATGCAAAAATTTTCATGTACTGTGGAATGTATCCACAGTACATGAAAATGTTTTCTAACAATAATTTGCGAGATTTTTGTTTCAAATTGTCATTATTTTTCTAGGTACTTATCCCCAGCCCTAGACAAATCCAAAATGAGAAGCTATGAGCAAATTCATAAATCGTCCTCGTAGTACATGAGTAGCAAAACATTTCTGTGAATATTCTTCGGATAATTCGTACACTCAGCCTAGATGTCTAGTCCGAACAATGGAAATGTTATCACGCGATTCTTAATTCATAACGTCTCGGTTCATTCTCGGTGCTGTGATAGATCAAACATTCAAATGATGTGTCTATTAACATCAAGTCTCCGCTTCAAAATGAAAAAAAAACTTCTACGGAAGACGCGCCTGTTTTGGAAAACCTAAATAAGAATCCTCTTTTGTGGACGGCAATACATCATCATTTGTCTTTATCGTTAAGGGAGACAGTAATAATCATCCCTCTTTGGAAATGTTATTGACATGATCGAAAATGTCCTCAGTTATAATAAGGGGGACATACATTTGTTTAATGATCAGTAGCGAGATACGAAAATGCATCAAGACGATGTTCGTTTCTCGGGCCACAGAGTGAAGTAAGTACGAAATTCATTGCGGAAGGCAGCTTTAAAGTGCAGATAATAGAGACGAGTTTGTAAATGTTTTCTCTGCCACAGAGTGCCGAAATTTTTCAATCGTTTTTGCTATCTCAAGCAAAAACTTGTTGTCGCACAATGTTGACTTGCAAATCAGGCATTATATGAGGCCGTTCGCGTGAGAGTCGAGCAAGGGCTGGCACAGCTCAAAAGGGTCGATTCTCTGAAACTCCGGGTTTTGGGGTTCTCGAGGGTGCTCATGACGATGGGCATACTCATTTTTCATATTGAGCCTCCGTTGGCTCCAGATGACGTGACGTCGAAAACGGTTTTTCTGGAATTTCTCCGTACCCGATAATGCTAAAATTAGCATAAAATGGCCCCTGGGGTAGAATTTCATGCTGATCAAGCCTGGCCACTTTATTTTTAATTATTATTTTTTGTTATTTGAGAAAATGGATTTTTTTGCTCCGTCATTTCTGAGCTTAGCAAAATGTATAGATCGGACCGGACTGACGAGTGGATTCAGAATATGTAATTACAGGCGATTTATCCATCAGACGGCCGAGAAAATCAACTTACAGTGCAACTGTTTTGTAAGTAAATTTGCCCATTTCTCCCCTCATTTCCTCACGTTTGATCTACGCGATTCTCTCTCGATTGATCGGACCCCTTCCCATCCCCTATCTCCATCTCCTGCCTCCCCTTCTCTGCCTGTCTCTTCAATTCACACACTCTATCGCTTTACTCGAGATACTTTATGAACGCGGCACAGAATCTAAAATTTGGATGAATGAAATGGAGAGGCCGGACCAAGGCCAAGTGTCAAGTCTCATGGTGTGCGCGCACAACTTCAGCAATGAGTACGGGGCACACTAAGTTTGAAAAAATCGATCTCGAACAACCGTTGTCGTACCCGCAAGCTCTTTGCTTCATCTCAAGATGCCAAGATTATGTCATAACATGGAGCAGGGTACCTGGGAGAATGCATGCTCTGTGAAGTTTGTTGGCTTGTTTCTCTGGTACAGATTTGGAGAAAAATCGTTTTCTTTGTGACTCGACTCAATTTTGGAATCTTTATCGACGTTGATAATCATAAATGCCATTTTTCACCTGAGAACAAAGCTACATTCAATGACACAATTCTCGAAAATTTGAGAAAAAATAAGCTGAAATTTTGCGGTGAGATTGATCTCGTCAAGGTCTTTCGATTGAGTGGTTTGCGGCCAATATAGGTAGTAATTGAAGAGATTTATTCCCTGTAAACACTTTGCGATGATTTGAAGTTTTCTACACAGATTTCTCAGCGAGAGACTTCGGATTGGCGCTAGGGATGGCCTAGTGGTGTTTAATTCTGACGGGAATGTGAAACGTGCAAGTTCAATCACCCGATCCTGAAAAATTGTCTTAATTATATTTGCCCGACAATTGGGGTGGAATCTCGAAAAACCAACTAAGTGTATTGTATTTTGAATACTTAAACTGCACGTTTCTCTTTCATTATGCCAATAATCTGCAATTTCATACCCAATCAATAAATTCAAGTAACCATAGAGACTTCCCGGTGTGATTTTCAACAAAAAAAATAATGTTTAGTGAAATAATCTAAATAAAAAGTTAATCGTCGACACATTGTGCGTTTGGTCGACGAATAGAGAGATACGGTGCGGTGATGACAGTTTGCACGTTTCAAACTCCATTTTCTCTCTTTTCGTGTGTTATTCGTGTTTCTGTGTTGTATTCAGTCACTTCTAATCGCTAATTGAGGTCGCAGTTCGACTAATCAGCTGTTCTACGGTATCTATTCGAAGTTCGGACACGTTTCAAGAACAAGCGAATTCATGGAGAGGAGAGACTCGGCATTTCTATCTATTCGTCTTTCTCCGGTGACGTTTCGTTTTCGTTCATATTTTCAGCCGTCTCCCCGTGCTTTTTTCCCTTTGTCTTTTCAGATGTCGGTGGATGCTTGTATTTTCTCGACTCTCGATCTTACCTTCGATTGTGCTCGTGTTGTTCATCTGCCATGCAATGGTCGTCTCGAAAGGTGAGTAATTACTTTCCTTGTCATTGTCATTTCCCCACTCAGATTGCGCGAGTTGTATGGATTGGAGCAAGTATTCGAGTGCGAGCATGTTGTTGATCTCCTCCTTCTTCGTGGTGGAATTTCTATCGATTGGACGGATAAAGAGAAAGTTAGTCGCTGTTAATATTTCATAATTGTTGATACAAGTTTGAACACTCAAATGCTCAGAGTCAATCCATCTTCGAGAAATCTGTATGCTTTACTCATTGGAAGAAGTTGCTTACTGCTTGGAAGTCAAACGCCGTCGCCAACAAGTATAATAGTCGTCAAAAACTTACCTGTTCGCTGTCTAAGGTAAAATTTCGTTATCCATCTGCCCATTTTGTTGCTTTTCCATCTTCAGATTATGCACGAGAAGAACCGACCTTTGGCTGTTCGTGGATTGACAAAAGCAGAGATTCTTCAGTTGATCGATGCGACTGGGCGTTTTTTTCATGTAGGGACTGGTGAGCGAAACGCTATCAAATTGAATGAAAGGTATGTCTCAGGTGTTTGTACGCAGCATGCTGTGATCATTTCTGAAAGCAACTTTGATAAGCTAATGTTTTCCGATGAGGAAAATACTATGAAGGTTAGTTTCTCCTGTTTCAAATGTAAACGTAAGCATCACAGGAGGCGGATGACGATGGGAATGTACCAATGGAAATTATTGATTACCGATCAGAAGACGAGCCATTTGTTCCCGACGAGGATGCGGAATCATCAATAGACTGTCAGAGTCTATTCTCTCTGAATCTCGATGATCATCCATTGTCGACTGCTGCTAGTGCTAATTCAGAGAAGAATGTCAGTTGATATTTACTGCTCATTTACATTTCCCTCCAGAAAGCTCTCGCTCTTCGTGAGATTGCCTCTCATTATGGTCTTTCCCGTCTAACGACTGATCTCAAGTGGGAGGAATTGCGACCTGATACTCAACGCAAAAAGGTTACATTTTGGAATATTGTGTGACTGCACCAACAAACGCAATTGTAGATTTCTGCTATGATTCGTCTGCAAGACGAGCTGTACATGTTATGTGCTGGGTCAGGCTGGAAATCAATGAAGACCGCTTGCATGAAAAAGGTTACCCCTCATTTCCAGTGCCTAGTGCTTCAATGTTGTCTGTCAGATTGGACAGATCGTCGATTCCTCCCGTGTCACTCAAATTCTTCAATCAATCGATGAGCGACTAGAAGAAACAACTGATAGGAGATCTCGGCTCAGTCTCGTATCAGTCATCGCCGGGCATTTTTCAGAGAAGGAAGTGAGTCGCCTTAGTTCGCCACTTTCTAACTGGCATTTTGCTGCAGATAACACATGCAACCGGAGTTAGCCGATATTTCATTCGGGAGGCTAAGAAGTTTGCCCTTTGTGGCCTCGATGATGTGAAGAAATTCACCCGAATGCGATATGACCACCCCAATATCAAGACGTTTGTAAGCTTCATTGCCAGGTAAACAGTCTATTTTCCCTTCACTATTTATCGTATTTACTCAGACCAGAGGTGTCGGTTTTCATTCCTAAACCGGCTCGCTCACTCACTCTTTCCTCGGGTGACACCCTCTCTATCGCTGCAGTCACTCGCCTCCACTCTTATCGTTACATCTTCGAAATGTACAAGAGCTTCCTTCAGGTATAATCATCGTTTCCATTAGCCTGCCTATCTGTATGATTGTAGATGCAAGGGGCCGACGAGTGTGCAGTCACTGGAATGAGTGTGGGCGAGTTTCTCAAGAAGACTGCAATCAGCTACTCCACAAGTGTAAAGTTAATGGAGGTACGAATAGATTTGGTTGATCTGATCTAAGACGGTTTCTATCAGAAATTGATACCTGTTAGAAGAGTAAGAATGCAATGTGTTGATTTGTTCCATGCAGAGGCAATCGAGGTATTACTATTGACTATTGAGCATTTGACATTTCCTCTCCATTCAGGCATTCGAGATCTCGTTGTCTTGTGTCACAGAGCTAATTACGAAGGGAAAGATAGGGGAGAGCGAAGCTAATGACCTCCGAAGAAGAATGCGAGTGGCACAAAATTACCTGACGGGTTAGTGATCTTTGAGTTAAATCTTCCTTCTATTATACAATTCAGGATACTATCGCCTTCACCTCTCCACTTCATCAACGTGTGCCAGTCACTGCATTCAATTTGCTCTTTCCGATCCATCGACTGCTCACTTCCGATCCGAGTGCGACCATGTGCACACTGACTCGTGCGAGCAATGTCTGGATGTAAGGATCGAAGATCAGATTAAGAACACTTCTTCTATTTCAGATTCTCTCGGTGTTTTCTCAGTTCCGCTCATTCCTGAAAGAGAAATGGCGTGAAGCTAATGATAATAACGATGCGGAGAGGTTTGCATCATCTTCAATCAATCTTTCACACTCTCCTTTTTTCCAGATTCAGACTCGATCGGATGGTCCAAGAGTGTACGGATTCGGAAGAGAAAGTCCATGAGTATCAGAAACACCTAGTCCGTGCTACTCTGAGTGAGAATGATCGAGTGTCTACCATCAATACTCTTGCTGACGGCTGGGCGATGGTTACGATGGACTACTCACTGAAGCTCATCCCTACCGGCTTTGTGTCAGTTTTTAAATCGTTTTAATCAGTGAGAGTAAGGCTTCAATTTCCAGCGAATCGCAGTCGCAATGGTTCGGTAAAGCCGGAATTTCTTTCCACGTCTCGCATGTTCTCCTTTGCAAGGCCGGAAATCAATATCATCACACTCTCGGGCACTTAAATGATGATTCGAAGCAAGTAAGACATTGATTGTTTCAATCTATTATGATCTCGTTCAATGTACAGGACGGTACTGCTGTGTGTATCATTGGGGATCATCTATTCCAAATTCTCGCCCAAAACGGAGCTACTCATTTGATTCTCCGATCGGATAACGCCGGTATGATTGTCTCCCATCGATCGGTCAGATGTGTTCCTTCACAGGCAGCTATCGAAATGCCGGTGTAGTCAACACTCTTCGTCTCACTGCTAGCAAATACGGAATCGTACTGGTTGCCTATCTTTTCTCCGAGCCACAAGCGGGAAAGGTTTGTATTATTCGATTATTTCACAAACCCATTCGAGTAGGGCGCGGCAGACCGCCAGATCAGTTTGGCCAAGTGCAAGATTAGAAGCGTAGTCAACAGTGGCGGGAACGGAAGGAATGCAGAGGAGATACTCAAAGCACTCTGCACTGCGCCTCTCCTCCAGGTCAGTTTTGTCAGCAATGCAGATTGATCTTTGATCTATGAATTTCCAGGCGTATTCTTTCTATCAGATCAGAGGCGAGCAAGTGAAACGTGCAGAAAGTACTATATCGGGAATAGGAAACTACAGTTCATTCCGATATGAGGTAACTAACTACAATTTGATCTATTGAATACATGGATTTCAGGCTGATGGTATTAGAGTAAAGATGTTTGACTCGGTCGGAGAAGGATTCGTCATTCCCTACGATGAATTGGAGGCAGTGCAGTACAAGTATGAAATTCTGACGAAAGGAGGCCAGCTATCGAACTCGACGGAGTTTTGGGGAGAACTGAGTAGTCAGACTTCAAAGAGAAAGGTTTATTTACGCACCATTCACTAATTGAATAGCTTGTGAATTCAGGACAAGAAAGTGAGACCAGTTGAGAGTGAAGAGGATGAGCCCGAGAAGATCTTCCGTTGCACTGAAGAGAGTTGCACTTTGAAATACCTCACTATCAAGGGACTACAGGATCATCTATTAGTCGGGAAGCACAAGAAGAAGAAGCACTCGGATACTGTAGTCGATGCAGGTACGGTATATTGGATGATTGCTTATCGATTGGTTTGATTTCAGCAGCAAAGTTGTTCGCAGAATGTGCAGAGACTAATGAGACGGCCTACTTATCGATGAAAGTGGATTCTTTCTCTTCCCATCATTCTAATCCCACTTCTCTCAACCTAAAGGAAGGATGGGCAATCAGAGTAAAGAATAGAACTACGGCGATCGATCCCTCTGTTCGAAGAGAAGTTCGGAAGTATTTCGTGGAGAGGCGAAAGGAGGGAAAGAGGGCCGAGGCACGAGTGGTCGTGCAACTACTGAGGAACAAGACGAATGCGGACGGCTCTTACGTCTTCCCTCTGAAGAAATGCTTGAAGGAAACACAAGCACAAGGATTGATTACTCGATTCCTAAAGGTTGAATCTTCTGAGAAGGGATTGAAGGCACTGGAGAGTGAGCAAGAGGATGGAATCGAGGAAGAGGAAGTTGATGATGTTTTCGAGGTTATTTATAATTACTGTTGTTATCATCAGTTGTAGCAAACTTCGTTTTACATCCCTTTTCACAGGTAATCGAATGCCTAGTTGATGAGCCTGCAATGAAGAAAAGAGGACGCCCCAAGAAGATGAGCACTCCTTCTATCAAGTCGAAGCCGATCAGAAAGGTGATTGCAGAGAGTAGCCGTCGCATAGCCGTCATTTGCAGTCACTGAGGTCGATCACCAAGAAGGCAACGACAAACAGACAATCGATGGAAGAGAGTGCGGATGAGGTGTGTTATTTATTTGATAGATTTCGTGCAAATGATTGTTCTAGAGCGATCAAGAGATCAATGGGAATAGAGAACTGGACGATGAGGCTAGCACATCAGTGGTAATGATGTGTTTCGTACCAGTTGTATCCCCTCACCATTGCAGAAGGCGACTACTAGAAGAGGTCGTCCATCGAAGAAGACTATTTCTCAAACAGGAACTGGACTCAAGAAGAGTGCGGAGAAGAAGAAGAGGGCAGAGGTAAGAAAGGCGTATCAGATTGTGTGATGGTTCAGAGTTTTATGAATTTCAGACCCAAGTTGTTCCTTCTTCTACGAGAGTTTTGCGAAACCGGAAGAGAAATAGTGTTGAGGAAAAAATGAGTTATTGTGATCTAAGTTCGGATGAAGAATTGGACGATTATACTGCTATGATGAAAGAATTACTCGAGAATGAAACCTCTGATGAGGAGTATATTGATCTTTGATCTTCAAGTGGCTAAAATAAATTTTATTGTCTTCTGTATGTTACATTCTCCGAAATATTGTTTATAAATTCGAATACCTTGTCGATCTCTCTCCTTGTCGATTGCGAATACATACAGCACAACGAAAGCGATAAGAGTTTTCCTATAGCCAAATTCTGACAGTAAACCAAGCAGGTGTTTGGATGTGGGTAGAGAAAGAGTGTGTGTGTGTGTGTGAATTGAAGAGACAGGCAGAGAAGGGGAGGCAGGAGATGGAGATAGGGGATGGGAAGGGGTCCGATCAATCGAGAGAGACTAGCGTAGATCAAACGTGAGGAAATGAGGGGAGAAATGGGCAAATTTACTTACAAAACAGTTGCACTGTAAGTTGATTTTCTCGGCCGTCTGATGGATAAATCGCCTGTAATTACATATTCTGAATCCACTCGTCAGTCCGGTCCGATCTATACATTTTGCTAAGCTCAGAAATGACGGAGCAAAAAATTCCATTTTCTCAAATAACAAAAAATAATAATTAAAAATAAAGTAGCCAGGCTTGATCAGCATGAAATTCTACCCCAGGGGCCATTTTATGCTAATTTTAGCATTATCGGGTACGGAGAAATTCCAGAAAAACCGTTTTCGACGTCACGTCATCTGGAGCCAACGGAGGCTCAATATGAAAAATGAGTATGCTCATCGTCATAAGCACCCTCGAGAACCCCAAAACCCGGAGTTTCAGAGAATCGACCTTTTTGAGCTGTGCCAGACCCGGTCGGATCTGCTTGATTCTTTGGCAAACGGCCTCATATAATGAGCAGTTGTCTAGCTGTTGTAACTGCAATTGTACAGCGTCACAAACAACGCACACGTCACAGCTATTATTTGGCTTGCTGGATCACCTGCAGCGAGAACAAAGCACTTTTCCAGAGAAAGTCCTGTTTGTGTAGTCTCGCCTGATGAGAGGCGTGGCCTGGGATCATGAATGTCATCAGGGGAAGAAGATAGAGCGTCTTCATAATCTTCTAGCGATGAATGATACCCCTCGCGATACTTCCATCCTTTTCCGATATCCGTTACTGCAAATTGTGCAGATCTTTCCCGTACTGTTCGCATATCCATCATTGTTCTTTGTGTTCACTTACCTGAATCGAATCGCGCTGCATATCAACTGCAGGTAAGAAATTGTTTGTGCAATTTGTATACTTTTTTTTGTTTTTTATTGCTAAAAAAGTAACCCAGAAATATTAAAATGTGAATTTCAGAATTCTGATGTTTGCTTGGATCGGAGCCTTCATTATGATGGTCACGATCAATCTGCTGATGGCCCTGTTCGATCTGTGTGCAGGTCATTTCAATCCCCAGAAGATCAGCGAGACAGGTAAAATTCCTTTGCGATGAGACTGGACTATCACCAATGATGACAACGAAGCGCGATTTTTGCGTAAATGAGAAGTTTTCGATGATAATTTCAGAATGGGGTCCGTATCTCTACACTGGTCACGGCATGTCGCACGCATTCTCATCAGTGCAGGTTAGTAACACTTCTCAGACTGCTTTCTATATTTCGCAATTGTGGTATCATTCGAAATGTCGTCCCGTGATCTTGATCTGTTGATACGATCCCCAAATTGTTGTTGATTTCGGATTAGATCTCGTGAGATAATCGGCTTTCAAGGAGCTTCTCATCGCTGTCGAGCGAGCCGTGGCCTGCTATCGACCCGGGAAATATCACAACAGAAACTTTTGCTGGCCATTATTTCTGATTGTCGAAGCAATAGCGGTGAGTTGCAATTTGAAAATCACATGCAAATTTTGAAATTGCAGCTTGTTTCGACCTATTGTTACATGCTGATTATTCAGACTGGTAAGACTTTGATCAGTTTCTCATCCTCTTTTTTACTTTGAAAGCGAACCATTTTCAGACAATTTCTTATACATCGGCGCCTCGAGCAACGTGGTGGACACGTCAGCACTCCTGGTGCGTAGTTTGGATCTCGTTTTTGTGGAAATATTGTGCGAAAAGTGCGCGAAATACAAATGATTAACGCTGATTGTAGTGCATGATATTCGGTTCGCTCTTTATCCGACGCATGAAGAGAGTACAGCACAACACACTGAATGCAAAGTACCAGGTGAAATTTCAAGGGAATTCGTGAAATGTACGATTCACTGTTATCGTGTTCAGGTCAAGGAAGCCTCTACCGTTTCTCGCATAATTCTGGTAATCGGCGTTGTGAGTTTGTTCTCGAAGGTAATTATTTCTAATTTGCAGGATGTTCGAAACTTAAATGCTCAGAAATAAATCAAAATGAAGCATTTTAGATGACAGCGATGATTTGGGTGTGGCTGTACGTGATGAACTTCGCGCCGTTCTCCATCATAACAACGTTTGCTGTCATGGTGAGCGATTTGATTAATTGGGCCGCTGATCAACAACAACACAAGGATCATCTTCTCTCCTGGGAAATGCCGGGTATTTCTGTCGCGAAGTAAACAACGGTGATTTCACGTTTCAGATGCATACCGTGAACTGTGGAATCGTCGGGTATCTCTTCATTAGGATGCACCAGGGACTGCGGAAGAGGTCCCAAATACTTTGGAGACGCTTCTTTCCTTCAATGAAAATTGAACCAGGTTTGTTGCTTTTTTTTGGAAATTATGGAAGTTGAATATTATGATTGATATCAGGAAGGATGCGCTACGTCGATGGTCAACAGCAACAGCAAGCGGACGTTGCAGCCGAGACTCGAATTCACTTTATCGAGCTCGCTAGATATTGGGAACGATAGGATGGCATTTCTGAATCAGAAGCATTTTTTGTTAGCGAACGTTTGTGCGCTATGAAATATTACGTTATTTATTGTGAAATATCATGCTAATTAGTAACGAACAGACAACGGAGTGAAGCTATTTCAGATTTTACAAAGCATGTCGGTAAATATGAGTATTTTCTTATTTTTGGTGTGGATCACCACTCCAATTATCACACAAATACAAGTTATCGGAAATCAACGAACGTTTATCAGACGCAATTTCACATTTTGGAGTCGAAGTAATAATAAGAATTATTTGCCTTTCCCATCCTCAACGCATGATAGCACTAATCAAATTGTTCGCAGGAGATCTACTAAGCATGTGGACAATAAATAATAAGCCTTTTCAGCTGCTTGTCTATGCCCATGACAGTAAATATTATGAACTGGGCGTGACACCCGTCTCAGTTGCGTGCAAACTCATCTCCACTTTGCCTTCCTCATCATTCGACTTTGGCCTTACTCCTCAATGACAGCTGAAAACACTCACGGCATTTATACTCTCGCTTGACACGTAATTCCCCCATAAATATTAGAGTAGCTCTCTCCCGAGTCGCCAATCAGTTATTGTGTATCAAGCAATTTCGCTCGTGAGGTATACGTAACTTTTTTCTTGCAGTCATAAACAATTTTGTGTCGAACGTGCGCTTTTCCGATTGTCGAGCAAAAAGTTCTGTACGCGTTCGTTACATTTCATGTTATTCTCGCTAACGAGAGAGGCGGAGCATTTCCAGTCATCATGCGATGCCGCTAGGTCGTGCTTCGCTTTTCAACAAGGATGATGGCCAACAACTCGTCCTTTCTCGACGTCTACCCGGTGCTGCAAATAGTCCAATTGGTCCCTGTCTCTTTCGCTTATCCGCCTCTCCTCTTCGTCTTTTCCTACCTCAATCGAATGGCGCTGCACTCGAACTGCAGGTATGTATTATTATTTTTTTTGGTTTTTTGAACCGGTGAGTAGCTACTGTGAGACAGAAAACTCATCATCACATTTTTCTCACAAGATCTGATTTTCTAACAGATGAGCTTTGACGTCCTCAAGGACAATCTATTTTCAGAGCGCTGATGTTCACATGGATCGGTGCTTTCATCGTTATGGCTACGATAAATCTGCTGATGGCGGTCTTTGATCTCGCCGCCGGTCATTTCAACCCCCAGAAGATTAGCGAGACAGGTAACATTATGGCGAAATTTGCATGCTTTGATTTTGCTAAACAACAAAGAAGCCTGTCAATTAGTAATATTGAGGCAAGCAAGAAATGGTTACGACAGTTTTTCGATGAATGAACACCATTCTTAGAATGCTCTTGTTTGCCTAGAAGGATGTTCTCATTAGCATATAGTCAGAATAAAGATCTTCTCTCATTTCAGAGTGGGGTCCGTATCTGTACACTGGACACGGCATGACTCACGCCTTCTCGTCAGTACAGGTACGTGATCTTATAAATATCACAATAAATCTTGTTCCGCTGATTTGATATTTCTCGTGAACTTTTCTGAGCGACTATATTTCCATAACCACAAGAAAAAGAATTCAGCTCGCATTTTTCTTGTCACATGTCATTTCCTTGTGCTCATAAAAGAGGGAAGTAAAGCGGCTTGTTATCACATTGTTCAGTTCCTTATGTTTGCAAAAAGAAAAAAAAGGGAAGTAATGATTAAACCTAAATTTACAGGAACTCTACATTGCCGTAGAAAGAGCTGTCGCTTGTTATCGACCTGCAAAGTACCACAATCGACCTTTTAACTGGCCTTTCTTCCTGTTTTTTGAAAGCATTGCGGTAGGTGTTTCTTGTAAAAGCATCGAAGTGAGACAATTTTCTTGCAGTTGACTTGGACCTACTGTTACATGTTGATCATTCAGACCGGTATGATTAATTTATTATATGGCAAGCGTAGGTTGCTGGACAGCAGCTGCTGCATTTAATCGCATAATTAATAATAATCGATCTTTGCAGATAACTTCTTGTATATCGGAGCCGCTAGCAACACTGTGGACACCTCGGCACTTCTGGTAAACCACGTTGTTTGTAATTACGTGTATAATGGAATGAATGAGATTGTGCTAAACATGGATTGATTTCAATTGCTCTATCGTTTCACCAGTTATTTCCTCAATTTCACACATTTGAAGAAGAAACGATCTATTTTCAGTGCATGATATTCGGTTCTCTGTTCATTCGGCGCATGAAGCGAATCCCACAGGACACTCTCAATGCTAAATACCAGGTGAATATCGAAACTGAACAAGCAGCTGCGATTCGATAGATCACTTGGACGATAGAATCAGAAGATTTATATTCAAATGTATTAATTTCAGGTCAAAGAAGCTGCTACAGTCTCTCACATCATCCTCGTTATCGGTTTTGTCAGCCTTTTCTCTAAGGTATGAAATCCAAATTTCTGAATGCTTGTACCTGAATACAATAAGCCTGCTATTCCCGGAAAATCCAAGAACCTACGCTAGCACATTCCATCTTGATTTCTGAGTACATGTGAGAAAATGTAGGAGTGAAATGGGCATGGAATAAGAGAAAAAACGTAAGCAATCGTTCACAGTTCCTTATTGCGTAAACAATCGTTCACAGTTCCTACATTTTGAGCGTCATTTCAATTCTTTGAGAACGAGAGCAAACGATAGTTTTTTTTATAGTAATTGTATCAATGCGTACCAGCGTAACATGACACGGAACAATCAATGTTGCTGAACTCCTCGAATAATGAAAGAGTAACTCGATCCAAGCTATTTGCAGATGTCCGCGATGATCTGGGTGTGGCTGTTCGTGATGGAGATAGCGCCCTTCTCCATCATCACGACGAGCGCAGTCATGGTGAATATTCTACTGTTCATCGGAAATTTTTCTCGTCTAAATTGTGAAATACGGATGGCTTCCCCGGTGAAAAGTTCATTTTATTGGAATCGGTTGTTTTTGTGATTTCGAACGCACAAAAACTAATATTGTGAGGTCGTTAGCTTCGTAAGCACATAATCCTATTTTGTACTGTGGATTGACATGACAAAATGCGATTCTTCATGCCATAATTTCTGGTAGTATGAGTGTCCCGAGGCAAGGCCGCGAGCAAGAGGACGCAAAAATATCACGGTCTTTTTTCGCTAACTCGTCTAATTGAAACCCACGAACATGAACACATTAGGTGAAACACGAACAAAAAGCGTTTAGATGCACACAGTAAACTGCGGGTTCGTCGGCTATCTGTTCATCTGGAAGCACGAAGGACTGAAACGGCGCGCGTTCAACTTCAGTAGAGCTTATTGTCGACCTGGAGGCATCAAACCAGGTTCGTCTCTCACCTTCTTTCCTGATTTTTTTAAAAAATTTGTTCCTGTCGAAATTACAGCTTCTTTCAGTTTTTCTGTGATCATTTGCTTGTTGACGAAATCGATCAAATAATGGAAATGATGATGATAAAATAAATTCAGAGATCATGCGGTACGCCGACATCGAAATGCGATCGAGATATTCTGAACTCGAAGAGGAAACGGAGATTCACTTCACTGAGCTGGCCCGATATTGGGCTTGATAAATCAATCGATGGTTATAATAAGATAAAAATATTAAACCTTTCGTAACAAATACACGCAATTTATATTCAGTAGAATATGTACATATTACGTATTAAAATTCAATCAATGACACCTCTAACGAAAGCTAACTATATATGCTTGCATAAAACAAATGTGTCATAGCGGTATTTTCAAAAAAAACTATTATTGAAAGTAAAACGGACCCAGTTAACGACAATTTGTGCCACGAAAGTGCGTCGTAATTTGTGCGATATTTTGTGCCAACCAGCTACGAAATCACACACCAATCACGATCATTTCGCTTCCTAGACAACTTTTCCTACTGTAGACCACAACTTGCATGTGCGCGTGCAAACTGTACCCAATCGTGGCCGCTCCATTTCCCTATATAAAATCGCTGAGAGTGCAGACGAAACCGTCGAAACATACTCGAGCAATGATTCTGCTGCTTGCTCTGATCGGCGCCCTCGCATACGTTGTGCTCTACTACCAGAACGTGCGCAAGTATCCCAAGGGCCCGCTGCCCCTCCCGCTCATTGGCAACCTCTATCACGTAAGTTGCGTTCATTTTGAAATGGAAAAGACGTGTTTTCCCCCTGAAACAAAAATTATCATGAAAAAAAAATGTCCAGATAAACCCCGATGGACTCCACGAATACCTGCACAAGATCGGCAAGGAATATGGTAGGCACTACAGTTCTAAAACGCCTCTTCATCTTGCGCACTCTTTCGACTGGAGAGAGTCGGCTCAGACGGCATATGTATTCCTCAAAATGCAGGTCACTGCTTCACGCTCTTCATGCCTCGTCCGGTTGTCGTCTTCACCGACTATGCGTCCATCAGAGAAGCGCTGGTGACACAAGGTGGATTGCCGGCCTATTTCTAGCCCATTGCTTGACTTGATAACAGCAACATTTGTTTGCAGGCGACAACTTCATCGGTCGCTCGCATCTGCCTCCGGAGAATCTGCTGCACAAGGTGAGATGAGAAGGTTTATAGGCTCTTACGCACCCGCTGGTGGACTGGTGAGAGCGTAAGATGAAGAGACGCCAACCGGTATTGTGTTGAGCCTACCCCATGCGTCTCAGATCGACCAAACGGGCATTCTCGGAGCGGACGGCGAGGTGTGGAGGGAGCAGCGGCGGGCAGCCCTCAGAATCATGAGAGAGCACGGAATGGGCAAGAACCTGATGGAAGCGCAGGTTTTTTTGCACTCGGTCTTATTCAGTATGTAATTCAAAGGTAAATGTTGCAACCAGAGTCAAAGCGTTTTGCTTACTGGGGTATACCTACAAGTCCGGATAGTGTCTCCGTGGGAAACATGCCAAATTTACGAATCCAACAAAGTTCATTCCAGGTCAATCTGTCGATCGACGAATTGCTGAAGCAGTTGAAGGAGACGAACGATGGCGTCAAGCCATTCGACATGAACATGCCGATTCAGGTTTGCATGTCTAATTGCCATTAAATTAGTGCAATTACTTAGCTCTGCGTTGGCAACATCATCAACGAGACGCTGTTCGGGTATCAATTCAAGTACGCGAACACGGCCAAGTTCGAGTTCTTCGTCGCCTGCTTAAACAGGCATCTGCAGGGGCTGAGGGTGAATCAGCCTTGAGAAAGCCCATTTCATCCTGCATTTTCAGGATAATATCTGCGTGTTTCTCATTCAAGCCTGGCCGTGGGCGCGGCATCTCCCCATCGTTGGAACGAAAGGCTACAAGCAACCGATGGCGAACATCGCAAAGGTCTGCTCGAGCTACCTAAGACCCCGCATGTGGTTGTTTTCAGTACCAAAACTTTATCGAAGAAGAAGTGGACAAGGTCGCGGCGACCTTCGACGCCAACCAGGAACCGACCAATTTTGTGCAATCGTATCTGGCGGAGATGAAGAAGAATCCGCAGCTAGAGTCAGTTATTTCATCTGCATGTAGACTTTTGTCAAGGTTGACATCAACCGATTTATATGTCGAAAGCGACTAGGCGTCATCGGTGTGCTTGACCTTCTGATTCACCCCTTGCAGCATGGCGAATCTCTACGCGATCGTCGTCGACTTCTGGCTGGCCGGCATGGAGACGACGAGCACGACGCTGCGATGGACGCTGCTCTTCCTCATGAAGCACCCGCACGTCCAGGTGAGACCAGCCAAGCCCCCTGACTCCTCCATCAAACCCCTGAGCCTGGCGACAACCTCACCCTCACTGTGCAGGAGAAGATGCGCGCCGAGCTGCTCTCCGTGGTCGGCCGAGGTCGTCGACTCGAGATGGCCGACAAGCCTCGCCTGCCCTACTTCACGGCAGCGATCGCCGAGGCGCAGCGCACCGCCAACATGATCACCTTCCTGCCGTTCCGTCGATGTGAGGAAGGAGGCGTTGAAAAACCTCGAAAAGATCGCACCTTTGACATCGAGTCTGTTTAAAAAAAGGCAAAGAACCGATTTTTTTACCATCGGCGAGTTCATGATGTGTGGTTGTCTAGGAATGCATTGCACCCTCTCATTTCCCTTCACAAAGGCGCGCGAATCGGCCTCATTCTCAAGTTAGGGTTTGATCGTCTCATTCTGCCTCACTCGCGCGGCAAAAACAGCGTTGAATGAGAGGGGTCTTCTTCATCGCACTCTTCATTCTTCACGTGCCATCTACTTATTGCAAGAAGAATTCAAAAAAAGTGATTATGATCTGAGTGATTACTCTAGTCATAGCCGAGTAGGCTCAAGGTACAATTTCATTAGAGATAGCAATGATTTTTTCCAATGCACAGACCGGGAGTCGAACCCCGGTCTGCCGTTTACCGGGCAGGAGTTCTACCACTCAAAAAGGTGTTTCTCAGGCCTGGCGGACACTGTGATCTGCGGCAATCTCGTGCCAGCAGGCACGCTCACCCTCCATCAGATCTACTCGGTGCTCAAGGACGACGAAGTGTTCGAGCGAGCGGACGCATTCCTGCCCGAGCGATTCCTCGAAGCTGATGGGAAGACGGCGAGCAAGGTCTGAGTGGATCTTACAACTTTTTTCAGCGGCCTATTTAGCAGTTTTTGAAAACAGATTTGGAGTCAGCGCAGTCGACTTAGTAAACACACAAAATTTGCGTGTTGATCGAGATATGGGTCCTGAGATTAGTCCCTTGTTAGCATGATTATCTTACATCCTGGTTGCCGCACCCAAATCCTTCGTTTTCTGTCCACTATGAATAATACTTCAGAAGCACCTGGATCGTCTCATCGCATTCGGAATGGGCAAGCGGCAGTGCGTCGGAGAGGGTGACTCATTCGTACTTCGTACTATTCTTCCGAGACTCATTTCTCACTTCCCAACCCAGGACAGATCTGTTGCTAACTGTAACATGGGCGCAATCGTCTGACTCTCTCAATTTGCAATGCTCTCTCGCCGGTCAGAGCAACGAGAGAGCATGGGAAAGTGAGAGAGTCAGACCATTCCTCCAACGTGGTCAATGATCCCATTCAGCTCTCGCTCGTATGGAGCTCTTTCTCGTTCTGGGCACGCTGCTGCTCAGCTACCGATTTGCGCCCTGCGAGCCGCTCGATCTCACGCCCATCTTCGGATCTGTGCTCGTCCCGCGACCGTACAAGTGTGCGGTGGTCCCGCTGTGATCGCCAGTGTTGTGGAGGCTATAGCAGTCAATAAATAAAGATTTGGTTGTTGAATCGCGTTCACTTTGCGATGCATATCATCACAAGTAGCGAGCGTCAACGTAAACGCATCAAAAATAATCGTAAAATGTCTGAGATGCACATGTCAACTGCGGCTTCAAGGGATTCCCGGCCGTCTTCCCCTACATCGCGTCGGTAGAGCATATTATTTCCGACCCGGAATCCGTGTGTTGAGGTCATTAAAATGTTTTGTGATCATTAGCATGTTGACGAACGAGAGCTAACAATAATAACGATGAAACATTGTTTTCAGAGATCACGCGGTACGCCGACATCAAAATGCGAACGAGATATTCAGAACTCGAAGAGGAAACGGAGATTCACTTCAATGAGTTGGGCCGATATTGGGCTTGAAAAAGTATCGAGATGTTAGAAATGATAAATGTCCAAAATTTCTCATGACTACAGATCAAGTGTTCAAACACGATGAAGATGCACTTACAATCATCCAGAATAAATCGAGACAGTTGCTACCAGGAATGATCTCTTTCATTCCTTCTGTCCATCCTCCCTCATCTTCCTGTACTCTCATCACTGCTTAGGAATTCATAATACAAATGTGTTATTCGCTTGGATGCACATTGGTTACTTTCGAAGTCGTAATTTCTGAGGTTATCTGCACGAGAGAAGACGATCCTTTATTTCCAGAGCTGCCAGTGATCATAGAGCGAATTGTACTGCAAATATTCATTGAGCGGTTAAACGAATTAACAAAAAAAAATTAATTCGTACGTTCGATAATGTCGAATGAAGAGCAGTGTGCACAGCGGACTGCCGACAAGCGTGGCTGAGCCGACCTGAATGTAGAAAAATATGGGTGATCAAGAATTCTAGGCCCTTTATTCCTCCGGGCGCAACTGCAAGCCAATGCAGTCCGTGATGCAACCACGAACTGAATTGGCATACCATTGCTTCAGATTTGTTATGGGCGTTTTTACTTCGTTTCAAAGTAAGTGCAGAGGACTAAAATATCTGAAACCGTAGGAGTGATGTGTCCAGCTTCTTCCCATTCTGGTAACAGTTGATTCTCTTGCGCAATGTGGCATGCGGCAGCGATAAAGTAGAAAATCGGCAGTGACGATTGGACGAGTAGCGCCTGATGTTTTCAAAATGCAAAATAACAATAACAAGAAAGAACAAAAACATAAACAAAGCATACCCTCATGATCTCTCTGTGCATTCGCTTAGCGGTGTTGCTCGGTTTCATATTGGAAGTAAGAAATTGATAAATGAGTATTGAAACAACAAAAATGACAGCGTAAACTGGGACGATTGAGTACATCAGCCATATCATTCCGAATGAGATGCCCGGACTCATTAATGTGCCTGATAATAATTCTCAAGATCAAGCATTTTTTAGAGCAAACCAATCAGCAGCTCGGAGTCGCGGCGATTTTCGAAATCGTAAGCTGGAAATGACTGGATCATTGCTCTGGACAGTTCAGAAGCGTCAAGAAGTGGCGTGGAGGCGAAGCGAATCTGAACTTTTCATTAAAACTCTCGGGATATCTCGTGCTCACGTAGATTAACATTGTAGGAGCGTAGATGAGCATCAATGCAAAAATTAGACGATATGAGTCCAGTGAGGAGTACTTCATCACGTAGAATCTAGAAGAAATCAGCATTAGTGCTCGAAATGCGAGTCGCCGTCTCTTCATTTTGCACACTCTTTCGCTCCGTCAACTGAAGAAATAGTGTGCAAAATAAAGAGACGACGACTCGTATTTCGAGCTCTAGTCAGCCGCAGGGGATGATTCAACCACGAACCGATAGCAGAAACTGAAAGCAAGCAAGATGGAGTAATGAGCATGACCATGCATCATGATGGAGTACGCGATAAAACAGAGCTGGCTCGATCCTGAACGAAACACCCTCATTTTTCGGGCTATTGGATAGCCCAGATTATTCTGCCCAGTAAACTGGAACAGAGCCAAAAGTAGTAGTGAGGGTGAGGGTTAACCTGAGAGGTGACAAGGCCCAGTGATTGCATTGATGTCGTATGCGTTTGTGTACAATATCCTGAAATAAGTACCGATCAAAATCACAAATTGTCGCTACTTTTGACGGAATTCATCGAAAAAACTAGCCGATGGAAGATGAATAGACATGGGACTGCTGTGACTAATTCAATGACCGCAAAGTTTAGTAGAACAATAGAATAGTTTCTGAAATAAGCAATTATTAAGTAAAATTGTAAAAAAAATCACCGCAAATGCGCCGGCGTTTTGGCGATTATCAACACCACCAGTAAGATGTTGAGTAGTATTGAAGCAACGCAGGATGGGTCATGAATCAAACGAGTAATTCGAATTGACATTATCACGCTCGAGGTCAGCTCATTGGTTGGTTCAGAATAGACTAGCAATCAATGACAATGATGAGTCGATCAATGACGAGTTTTTAGTATAACCACAGTTTTAGTATGACTGTGTATGTCGACAAAAGAACTGTGTTCGGGGACCGCTTTTTAATTGCTTTGAATACGCTGACAATGGAATCAAGGTGACCGAAAAATGTTCATCTTCGTCTGTTCATATATTTAGAATAGTATAACAAGAAATCGAGGGGTCATTAAAAATGGTGACGTTCTCAAAGGATCCTTTAGATATACTGAGAAACAGATCCGTTACTCGCTTGGATTGGTTGTTTTCAAAGTTGACATTTTTGGGGATATTTGCACATGGGAAGACGATTTTGCTTGTTCGGTTCGTCCAGTCAGCATCGCACGGATTGCTCTGAAAAGAGGATTTCAGTGACTGTGATCTGAAAATGGTCGTCGTACACTCGATAGGGAAGAATGAAGAGGACCGTGCACAGCGGACTGCCGACGAGCGTCGTTGAAGCAACCTGCATTAGGGCTGACTGGCAAGAAATGACTCCGTCCCATTTGCGTACTATCTCACCGGTCAGAGAGATGAGATAGTACGCGAAATGAAGAGATGATTTCTTGCGAAGCCATCCCTAACCTGCATACTTCCCAAGTTCGAAACA
>LS557912.1:667668-705786 GCA_900490775.1 Pristionchus maxplancki
CATTTTTTCCGAATCGGCTGTGTAAAAAATTAGAGTGAAAAAATATGAAATTTTTACGTGAAAAGTCAGTTTGTGATTGAGTTAAAAATTCGGACTATACACTTTTTTCATACACTTACCATACCCATTGATAATCAACACTAAGTTTGGTCCAAAAAAAATTTCTCAAAAATTTTAAAAAAATCATTTTTCGATTTTCAATAATTCACCAAAAAATTGTCTCAAGACCCAGTGGCTAATCAGTGCCCAGGGTATGATGACCATACCGGGGGGTATCCCCAAAAAAAGTTTGGTCCATGTCGGTGAACATTTTCAACACCAATGTCCGACTATAACGGGAAGTTCCTCGATTCTTACAGAGCCAGTGTCTTAAGAGAATAAATTCCTTATTTGCTGACGGTAATCAGTAATGATTTCGTTGTTTTCCATGGGAATTGGCGTGATAAGACAACAATGGGCAATTTGTTGACAATATTTTGAAGGATTTCGATCGCACGTCGCAAGTGCGTTGAGATGTCTATTCGACCAACTTCTCTCAGGCAGCACGTGAAGGTGGAGCACGCTGGCGAGGCATGCTTCATTAGTTGATTCCTTCGTTTATTCCTATTCATACAACGCCAAGAGCTTCTCCACGGATTTACTGTGAATTGTTCATTAGAGTAGCAATAGAAAGAATTTATTAGTTCCGAGATATTTTTCGAAGTGCTCTTCGTAGTGTTGTCATTTCTTTCTTTGAAGGATCTCCTGCTCTGTTCATGGACGTTCCTCATGGATTGCCTGAGGATGTACGCTGGCGATTATTTTTCTCTGGCGGCCGCCTGCTTCCCGGAGTTTGAAGCGCTGAATCTGGATGAAAAGGTGGGTCGAATACTCCAAAATGGTGTAGTTTATACTCGAATAAATAGGTATTTTGCAGCGATTAATGCTGCAAAGCTGCGCTGCGCGCATCTACATTCTCGAATCGCACTGTCTAACGGCGAAAGTGTTCCGTACGGGCGAAGGGCCATTGTGAGTCTGCCTACGTTTGTTCAATTTATCTGAGTTTTTCTCATTCATGCCATGTTGTTCGCTCACAAGCACTAAACATGAAATCGCAGGTGCATGCTTACCCTCACGACATGTCTCGATCGCGACAACATCAAGTTCCTCATCCAAGATTCAAATCCGAGCGCACGACATGGAGATATCGTCAAGTAAGTATTTCATCTCAATAAAATGCCCCAAAATCGAGCCAAATATTAGCATTCAGATCCATGACATACTACATGGATCGGTTGATGCGAATTGTGTGGCCGACGCTTGAGAAAACCGAGTTGACGGACACGGAATTCCACGCGCTGTTCGGCCTCGTGGTCTGGCAAATAGGTACGAGTTTTTCCATATTTCATGAACAAAGTGTGCAAGGAAAGTAGTGGGCTACAATAAGAATCGACACATATCACTGTCTATTTGCAGACCCCTGTCAGCCCCTGCCTGATCGGTTGGTTGACTTGGCGGAGAAGATTCGTCAGGACATCTTCGTCGATCTTCGGCGTTACTATACAGAAGAGCTCAAGCTCGATGACTACTCGGTGCGCATGGGTAATCTGATGACGCTGGAGTACACGATTCAGGTGATTTCTTGAATGAATTCCTGCATTCAAATTCTGCTTCCAGGAAGCGAACTCCCTCATGAACGAAGAGATGCAAACGTACAACCTGCTAGACATGCTCCATGCAGATGCGTCCTTCCTGCAAGTGGTGCTGCAGATCAAGCTGTGAAGCAACCTATTTCTTTGCTGTTGTCTATCGAATTTACGAGTACCTTCATTGAGATTTAGATAGATATAATCGAATCACAAACTCTAAACGTTGTTGTGCCGTGTACCTCGACCTTCAGTCTACGAGTATTTGTTCATCATCAATATTTTTCGATTCTTGACCGATAAAGTGCTGCAGACAATGAGTGTGTCTGGACAAAAGTATCGCCTCTCGTCAGTAAAAAATCGAGTGAGTGTATGAAATGGAGTGGTGGGACCATTTCTCCGGGGCAAGGAATACAAAAAAACTTACAGGAGAGACGGAAGTGGAATAAATGTATCTTTGGAAGTTAGGCACGCATTCCTCGCATGCACCGCTGTGCAAAAGTGTGCGCAAATACGTTCGAGTGACTAACCGGCGGTGCGTTGATAGGCATTAACGAGCAGGTCATACAAGCTCGAGGGAATGATAACGTTTGATTGCGATGCTTGATGACAACAAGCCAACGGATGATACAATCAAAACACATGTGAAGCTTCACAAGCAAACTGACACTAATATTGTCTAAATTTCAGTGTGCAAGCCAGAATATAGAGCTAGGGGCACTATCAATGATTGGCCCTTGTGATCACGATCAGTGTTCGATCCTTTCCTCGCATGTGTTGTGATGATTGTCAGAGTGCCCTTTGCTGATGAAATACCCATCTTCTGACCTCTCTCATGTTTTCCTTCACTCTTTCTGACAAAGTTCCTCTCCTCCATCCGCCCTGTCTATCCGTGCGACGCGCGTCAAAACAGCGTGTGATCGGGGGAGAATCCATCCCCCCTCTCAATCAATCTTGTAGTCTATCCGTGCCAACTTCCCACCTCTGTCAGTATCGTTTGCTGCCGTGGGAGATGTTGGTGGCGCGGCGTATATGCCTAATTTGTGGCGCGCCGACGAACTACGCGCACTTTGGCATCGATTCGTGCAGGTTCGACAGCTTATATCGTTATTTCCATTTATCCTGACCCTTTTTAGACTGATTTTCTGAGATTGATCCATTGAAAACCGTTGTATTTATCCAGAGCCTGCGCGGAATTCTACAAGCGAGCCGTGACGACGAACAAGAACTACGCTTGTAGGCAGGGAGACAGACAGTGCAAGATCAGCAAGAGTTAGTCTTAATTCTTTTAATTTTTGAATTAAAAAATTTAAATTGTGAATATTGACTGCATCCACTGTACAAGTGATCACTGATTTACCATTTGTTATTGTTAATTTGTTTTGATGACACTAATTCGACCTTCGGCCTATGAACGATGAACTACGGTTCTCAAAATGAAGAATCCGCTCTCTCACCGGTCCGAACGACGAGAGAACACGTGAACTTAAGAGGCAGATTAATCATTTTGACAACCTAAAGATGAACGATTCGTCTGCCGCCGCTGTCGATTCGAGAAGTGCAAGGACCTCGGGATGAGTCTGGAGGATCCGAGGAAGAGGAAGAGGAGCGAACAGCTGCCTGAGATCGTGCAACCACCGACATCCATTGATGAGCCAAGAAAGGAGTCGGTGTTGGACAAGATCCGACGGGAGCATGAGTGAGTGACGAAGATGCAAATTCGTGAATGACGTTAGAGCAATCTCGCGCTTGTAATCTTATCAAGTCGTAGATATAATATATTCAATGACTGCTTTCTTCCAATATTAATTTGCAGCGCTGCGATGGAGCAACGGTTGCGCGATGAGCTGTCCATTCGGCCCACTTCCCTCCGACAGCACGTAAAAGTCCCTCATGAACATGAGGTGAGCAAGTAGCCAGATGGTTTTTTGTACCACTATCAACATGTAATCGGTGTATAATGATGATGAACATTGCGCAGGATCTCCGACTGTGCTCATGGTCGTTCCTCATGGACTGTCTCAAACTGTACGTGTCTGACTACTTCAGCATTATTGGCACCTGCTTCCCCCAGTTCGTGAATTTCACGCTGGAAGAGAAGGTAACGCAATTTTTTGCTAAAGTTTCCAAACGTTATTTATTAAGTTTCTAATGCTGCAAAGCTGCGCGGTTCGAATCTACCTTCTCGAGACTGCATTCCTCACTACCAAGTCCTTCGGCACTGGCGAGGGACCAATGTGAGCATTTTTCAGAGATTATCAAGGGTAAAAATAAGTTATAAACAAGGCAATTCAGGTACAAACTCACCCTCACCACTTGTGTGGACCGCAATAATCTCAAATTCCTCATAAAAGATGCGAACCCGAGCGAGCGACACGCCGATATTGTGACGTGAGCGCGCTTTTTTAAAAATCGAGAGTGAAGTAAACTTTTAAAAAATTGGCAGTATTCTGAATCGCAATTTTTTCAGGTCGCTTGCGTACTGTCTTGATCGCTTGGTGAAAATCATCTGGCCTGCGTTCGAGAAAACGGAAATTACGAATACAGAATTCTACGCCCTGTTGGGCCTGGTGCACTGCCAAGTCGGTATGTTGTGTTCCAAACGGCTAATTGTGAATTACTTTCTAAAAGAATTTCAAAATCATTGCAGACCTTGGTCGTTCAGTCCTCCCTGAGCACATTGCCGAAATGGCGCTGATGGTATCCTTTTTTTTTTTTACTTTACTTTGCGATTTTCGCTGAAATCTACTTTTTCGTAGATCCGACAAGAAATCTTTGCCGATCTGCAGAGATATTACCAAGACGAGCTGAAACTTGATGATTATTCTGTCAGAATGGGTAACCTGATGACACTGGAGCATACGATCCAGGTATATGTATGCTTCGCTCCTCTATTATGAAAATATAAGGAAATCAAATAAAATTGGCAAAAAAATCAACAAAAACTGCTGTTCCAGGAAGCGAACTCGCTCATGGCTGAGGACATTCAAACTTACAATCTGCTCGACATGCTCCATGCCGACGCAGCGTTCCTCCAAGCCGTTCTCTCGATCAAACTGTGACCTACATCTACAAATCCCTAACCCGTTTGACTAACTATCAAGTCCAACCAGGGAGTATTCTAATCAGGAATGACTAAGCGGAATCACAATAAATACACTACTCGTTGTACAGTTCTAGAGTGTGAAAGGCCACAGAATCATCACTATTATTTCTATGCGAGGCTATCGGATAAAGTGCAGCGGGCATTGGACATGAGGGAGTAATACAAGACCATTGGGTAAATGGAGGGGGGAGGAATCGCCAATCGTGCATAAAGTGTGCGCGAAGTGTGCAGAGTGAGCAAACAAAGTGAGCGAAATGATAGAGATAGAGTGAGCATTGTGATGGGAGGAGAGAGGGAAGCAGGTAAGAGACGGGGCAGAGAAAGAGACAACCACTCGTATGTGCCGATGTGACCTCCTTCTTCGCGTTACTTCCCACGAGTTTTTGCTTTTGCGTTGCTCCGAGTTATTCTCTAACCTATGTGCTTTTAATTCTGTCCTTGTTGAATTGTAGGCGATGTTGCGCAGGGTCAATGCTGACAAATCAGAGTTGGAATCGGCGGTGAGTTAAATCATCCATTTCTAACATCCTGTAATTTGTATTTGACTCACACTCATTGAGTTTCACGGAACTTTGCGCTGTTGGTTGCTGTCGAATTTTACTTTTTGGTGATGATAAGACAGAGTAGCACTTCCAGCCGCGCCAATGCCTTATCTGCGGCAGTCCAACGCGTTACGCGCACATGGAAATCGACGCCTGCCGAGCGTGCGCCGTGTTTTACAGGTAATTTTTACTGCATCAGTCTCTGCTGTTATCGATGTAGGAAGCAACGTACAGCGCATGACAGTATTGTTTATCCCTTTTTACATCAGGCGACTGACTATACGTAAGAAGCCGCTCGTTTGTCGGACTGGACAGCTGGATTGCGATACAATGAAAAGTGAGGATAATAATGCGTTTTCCCGCTCAAATACAAACATTTCGATCTTTCTAATGTTTTCATAATTGAAATTCAGGCGGGAACTTCTGCTGTAAGAGGTGCCGCTTCGATAGATTCACTGCCGTTCTGAGAGAGAGTCGGGTAAGAAATTCAAATGACACATCTTAGTGTGTGGTGAAAATCAAAAACACTTTGTTCTTTCAGAAACCTCGAAATCGTCATGAAAGTCACTGCTCTGTCGATGAGCCCTCGACAAGTTCATCAACACCAACTCAGTCAGTTTCATTCAATTCAATTCAATTCAATTCAATTGTTTATCCACCATGGTAGGGTCAATGGAGCGTATCGATGATCTTCGTTTCATTGAGTTTCATTGAGTTGCATCAAGCTTGCTTTGCATTCCAGTATTTTTGAATCTGTGAGTTTTTTGCAGGATCGTGCCAGAGCCTGTCCGATTGAGGCTGATGCGAGGGATGGAAAACAGCGTGCTTGCAAGCGTGCGCAGGGGCCACACGTGAGCATTTACTATTCAATAAGGAGTAGTGCTAGGTGCTTCCCTGTTATTCCGACCATCGAGACAGGCCATGTAGGGCAGGTGCACTCACCCCGATCGAGATCTTTCCCCGTCGATTGCTGTTTTTGCGCTTTTACTTGCCGATCTCTGTCTAGGGACGAAACGAGTTTTTTTTCCAGCGCAATCACTCCTTTTCAGACTAATGAACGCTATTCGGCGCGCGAGTGAGCTGAGCACGCGCACACACGTCCCTGACGAGCAAGGTATTTGCGTCGATGGAATGGTCAGTAATCGAAATAATCCGTGAAAAAAGAGACAATTGTAGGTGATAATTCCCACAACGTACACGCTGCTGAATCAAACAACTCGAATTCTCATTTCGTCCATTTTCGAATTTGCAGCGAATGCATTCGACGAGTTCAAGACGCTGAAATACGAGGAACAGGTTTGAAACCGGAAAAATAAATATCAAAACCAGATTTTTAGTGGCTACTCGTTCGCAACTTCTACCCGTTTATTTCCGTGCTCGACTCGGAATATCGGATGACAAAATTGTTGCCTGAGCGGGAAACGATGTGAGCTGATTTTCGCTTGAAATGGGACACAATTGAACCAAAAATGAAGTCAAATTCTCGCTTTTCAGGGTGTTCTCGAGCTACGCGACGTATCTCGACCACTGCACCGTCTCGACGTTTCTCTCCGATTCGCCCGCAACGACGAAGAACAGGGACGACGCAAAGAGGTAAGGATTAAAAAAAATCTTATCCTGCTTTTTGCTTTTGTCCTTTTTCATACAGTCAGAAGAGATAGCTGAAGTGAACCGTTGAGATGGCGATATTTCTGGTATCTCAGATTCGCATTGCTCGCATTCAGATTCGTCTCGTGCCATCTCAACGGCGACGTGCGTCAGATGCGTCAACGAATGAAGCGATGGAGCCCGACCGAGGACGAGTACCTCGCCTTCATCGGCATCTGCTTCTGGTCGCTGGGTGAGTGCTACGATTGGAAATCATTGTCTCCATTGTCCCTGTCTGTCTATTTCGACTGGCTTGTTCAGCTTCTCAAAATTTATATCGTCAGGGAGAGCGCGTGTGTTCGGAAATATAACAATGATTCCTACATTTCAGACAAAATCAGCGTGAGCGATAAGTTGCACACAATCGCCGACAACTATCGGCAATTGCTGTTCCTCGTGCTGGACGGGTTGTACAGGTGCTGGACACTTTTCGCCTCAATTTTGCTTGAATTAGGGAAATTGTAGGGGGGAAATAGGGAAATTTGCATGCATCCTCTCATAAAAAACCGCTATTCCAGACAGACGATGGGCCTCGACGAGTACGCCGCCAGAATGGGAGAAGCCGTGCTGTTTATTGAGACTATCCAGGTGCTTTTTGGACAATTTAGCTCGTTGGCGCTTCTGCATTTTCCCGCGGCAAATGACTGAAGATGAAATGCGTTTCAATGATTCCCTAAATGTGATGCGTTTTCACAGGGTTTGTAATCGGGAGGAGGGTAATTTGGAATTTGTCGATACGCGGGAAAGTGCAAGAGTGCCAAACCGTGTTGCAAGATCTGAGCCCACGCACAACAATCATAACTTACAGAGTGCCTTCTTCGAGATGCGTTCCAAGATGGGCATGCTCAAGTTGTTGGACATCATCGGCGACGAGTTGCTCATGGCCCAGATGCATTTGTAGCGCGATAATGTTGTTTCGAAATGACCTTTCGATAAAATTAACCCCACATGTTTGGCTAACTATCTAATCAGGAATGACTAAGCGGAACGCCATTCGTACACTACTCATTGTACAGTTCTCGAGTGTACACCACAACTGCACAATTATTTTCTCCATGAGAACGCACATGCCCGATAAAGTGCTGCTGACTAAATACCCCGCTGTTCATAACTGGAGCTTGGCAACCAATCGCTAACCGGGCGCAAATTGTGCGTAAAATGAGCTCATCAAGTCAACATAGACCGAGTCGGCGGCGGAGAAGATGGAGAGATAAAGTAGGAGGAAAGGAGGGAGGAAAGCAGAGAGAAGAGAGGGACGAGAAAGAGACAAACGCCCAGCATTGACCTCCATCGCGTTACCACGTTTTGTCTCTTTCGAGCAGCGCTGCTCAGTTCTCTGTACTTTCAATAAGGTGCTTTTCGAATCACAGACCATGAGGACAACAGAGGCAAACTCGGAAGCGGATCCTGCAGTGAGTGTGCTTATTGTTTTTTGTTGTTGACAATCAGCTTTCAGCCCCGCCAATGCCTCATCTGCGGGGGTCCGACTCGCTATGCGCACATGGAAATCGATGCTTGTCGAGCGTGCGCCGTGTTTTACAGGTACACAATACTACTTGTAGCGATGTGGCAATCCATACCCACCACCTTGTTTATCACTGTTCCGTGCAGGCGGCTGACTCTGAAGCGGAAACCGCTCGTTTGTCGGACGGGAACGCTGGACTGTGACACGACGAAAAGCGAGGCCGATTCATTTTTCAATCCAAAATCGAATTATGCAGGTGGCAATTTCTGCTGCAAACGATGCCGCTTCGATCGTTTCACTGCGGTTCTGAACGAGAGTCGGGTGAGAATCCTTACGATTCTAAATTCACTAAAATGCGATCTGTCAGAAGCCTCGCAATCGCCAAGAGAGCTACTCTTCCGTTGAAGAGCCCTCGACATCAACACCGAATCAGTTAGTTTCACCGCTGTTCCAATCTGGAAAGAATGGTTGTTGCAGACTGGCGACGTCGATCACTGCACCGGAATGTCGAGTTATCGAGAGCGTGCGGCGAGGCCACTCGTGAGTGTTTTCGAGTTCAACTACCCATTCGCATGATCATCCAAATGTCTAACTCTAGAGCATTTCCTATTGAGTGCTAAGCCAGTACAGACACTTGTGCACACTTGCCTGTTATTGCGACCACTGAGCCAGCCCAAGCGAGGCTGTGCACTCACTTCGTTCAAGATCGTTCAAGATCTCTCCCCCTGCTCCATTGGTGTTTCGCCCTTTTGCGATCTCTGTCTGTGAAACGGATCGAGTTCGGCGGAACGCAATCAAGATTTGACTAGGGATAAGATGAAAGAACACTCTACTCTTTCGGCGCGTTCTCTGACCGGCGAGAGGGAAAATCTCTAATTTCGACCAATCTCCCCGCTTTTTTCAGGCTAATGAACGCGATTCGGCGCACGAGTGAGCTGAGCACGCGCACAAACACGCCTGACGGTCAAGGGATTTCGATGGATGGAATGGTCGGTAGTCTCGGAATCCGGGAAAAACAAGCATTTGAAGGTGATAATTCCCACAACGTACACGTCGCTGAATCAGGCGACGCGCATTCTGATCTCGGCCATTTTCGAATTTGCGTCGACTGCGTTTGAGGAGTTTAAATCACTCGAGAAAGATGAGCAGGTTTGAAATCACGAAGACACAACGAACAATGACTCAGTTGCTGCTCGTTCGCAACTTCTACCCGTTCATTGCCGTACTCGATGCGGAATATCGAGCCATGAAGCTCATGCCGGAGCAGAAAACAATGTGAGCTATTTTTGACTTATTATTGCAAAACTTACTGGAAAATAGTGTAAAAATGAACTTTATACAATAATTTTGAGGGTGCTCTTGAGCTACTCTACGTACCTCGACCACAGTTCCATTTCGCGATTTCTCTCCGATTCGCCTACTCCGGAGAAGAACAGAGACGATGCCAAAAGGTAAAGCGTGCTAGGTTGGACCTCGTTTGATTTCTTTGAGCCCCGGAATTGCGGTGAATCCGTGGTTGCCGTTTCAGATTCGTCGCGAATCACCTCAGAGGCGACGTGCAACAGATGAGGAAGAGAATGCGGCGATGGAGCCCGACCGAGGAGGAGTACCACGCGTTCGTGGGCATCTGCTTCTGGTCGCTAGGTAAGGCGATGATACCTAGCTATTACGAATCGACATCATACTTTGAGAAACTACGGCATTTCAGACAAAATAATCGTGAGTGAGGAGGTGCAGAAAATCGCCGACAAATATCGAAAACTGATGTTTCTCGAGCTGGACGGGCTGTACAGGTACGGCTCATATAATCGATTGATTCGAAGCAAAATGCTCTCCATTATGCAGCGATAATCGCAATTTTGATTGTCATCATTCTGAATTCTAATCCAGATATAATTTCAGGCAAACGATGGGCATCGATCAGTACGCGAGCAGAATGGGCGAAGCCGTGCTATTCGTTGAGGCCATTCAGGTATGTGGTTTTATTTCGTCGATCAATGACCCTTCTTTATGTGCTCTTCCTGACAAAGCGGAGATATGACGCAGGGATGGTTTGGAAAGAAATCTAGACTGGTGAGAGAGTGCGAGAAAGGAAGATACGATTTTTTTGCGAACAAAAAAAAAGCCATCCCGAATATGATGCATCTCTGAATAAAAAAATGTGTTTCAGAGCGCCTACTTCGAGATGCGCTCCAAAGTGGGCATGCTCAAGCTGATGGACATCATCGACGATGAGAATTTGATGGCCCAGCTGCATTTGTGACCCGAGTATTTCGAAATGGTCTTTGAATAAATCGCATTCGTCACATCCGCATTTTCTCTTGTTTTTGTGCTTCTGCCAGATATAATAGTACGTTTGTGCGAAGACGTCAGTCAGCAGCAACTGCAGCATCGTACAGACCGTGAAGATCGAAAAACTAAAATTTTCTCACGCATCTGCCTGATATTCGACTATGTTTCTTAGAAGAAGTCAAGATAAAGCACCTGCACACTTCGTTGAAGTCGAGAGTCGGCAACTAACGTCTGTTGCCCGCGATCTGTTGTGCCGCTCGCGCTTATTTTGTCCAAATTGGAGGTGTCGCCAGTGAGCTTTCACGGAAACACGTGCCCATTTTTCCTATCCCCTCGTGATTCGGTGCTATTCTTACGAACTTTTCGTATAAAAATTTGATCTCCTATTGGTAATGATCTTGTATTCCCTCGGCACAAAGTCAGAAGATTGTACATTGTCAGAAGAAATTCAGAAGCCGTCAAGCGATGCCTGAGGCTCCCCTTCTCCTAAGTGTGATACACTACTCAGTTTGCTCCATCGGAATCCTTTCGAATATCTTGCTCCTGCTGATCATAGTCACGTCGACGCCACAAAACATGAGGTTAATGCCCATTCGAATTTTTATTTATTTGTATTAACTGTTTGCAGGTCATACGCATACATTCTGTTCACGAGTTCCTTTATTGAACTTATTACCGACGTCGCTTCATTCTTTCTGTTCATGAGGTAACCATTGCGTTGTCGGATATTGTGATGAAAGATTATTCCAGAATATTCCCAATCGACACTTCGATTGTATTCACTCCATTCGGATTCTGTTCGTCCCTCGGATCGCCCAACCTCTGCTTCTTCACATACACACTCATGTTCTGGGGCCACTCCTTCTACTGCATCTTCCTCGCATTTTGTTTCTGCTATCGGTAAAAACACCGTTATCAGACATGAAAAAACAATAATTTCAGTCTGTACATAATTCTCTATGACTTACCGAGCTCTCAATCTGTAATTGTTACGATTTTCATCGTTCTTCTGCCAAGCACGATTGTTTACGTAGGCTTGCCTCAATTTCGAAAGAATTCCTGAAGAAATTCAGGTTTTCTTTGCGCTAAGCGATTTGACGGGACCAGACAATCTATCCATTTTGTTATCGCACGCTGGTCTTTCGGATGAAGCGAAGGACCTGCATTTCGGTGAGTCTCTTCCGGCAAAAAAATAGAGGCAATAAAGCAATTCAGCATTCAACTCCGTCTTCGATGCTTCTGTTTTCGCGGGACTTTTCTGGATCACAGCTCCTTTCTTGCCTTGTTACACAGTGATTCTCTACATCGGCTATCGTCTCATCCGTATTCTGGCCAGTGAATCAACGCACATGAGTGCACGAACTAAGAGAGCGCACAAGGAAATAGTCAAGGTTTGGCGTTTTGAGTGATTTCATACCTGACTGTAGATGCCCTATTCAGGGTCTCATTGTCCAATCCTGCCTGCCGGTCGTCGATTGCGTCTCGATCGGCGCCTACTTCTTCATGGAACTGGAACTGACCAGCTTCGCACCGCTCGGGTTCGCGACTCATATGGTAAGGAATACGGTACGGAATACTTTACCATACTAGATTAGCGGGCCGCCTTCACCTTTTTTAAAACCTTTTTGGAAGGAAAGGCTGTATCTGTGATCTTTCTGCAGAATTCAAAGTACTTATGCTAAAATGCTTTATCGTTACGGTAGGCTGACGCTAGCAACATCTTCTTTTAGTGCGGCGAGATCGTCATCTCAACTAATCCGATGATCTCGCTCTACTTCATTCGACCCTACAGGGAGTTCGTTTAGGGCAGTGTGCAAGAAAAACTGAGTTCTCTGGTTCAGAAGGCTCGCTAACATCTTCAAGAGAACGAAGGTCGTGCACGTCGAGACGACGATGTCGCTGTCGAATGAGATTCGCAAGGGGAAGTGAACTAAGAATGGCTTCGTCTCTTCATTTCGCGTTCTCTCTCACCGGTCAGAGAGGCGAGACAACAATGAAAAGAGCCATGTCTTGGGAAGCCATCCCTAAAGTGAACTCGAATGTTTCGCTAATATTTGATGGATAAACTGCTAATTAGTAACGCTAATTAGTAACAAGTACTGATATCACACGTAAAGCAACACACCATGAGCTAAGCAGAAAGTGTGCAATTGTGTGCACTGGGTCGTAAGAGGAGAATAATAGAGCGAGTGATGAGAGAAACAGAGAAAGAAGGCAGCGAGAGAAGCAAGAAGAGGCGGAGAGCGAGAAAAGAGGATGAGAAAGAGACAAGCGCAATCGACCTCATTCGCCTTGCTTTCAATCGTACTTTTCCTCACCCGTTCTTGAATTTTCGCTAATAATGCAATAGGTCAATTTTAGCGTCGCAGGCTATGTCGCGTGTAATTGATGCCATTGCAACGAACGGAGTACCTGAAAAGGTGAGTTATGAAGATGGCGGATGATCATTTTTCGTTAAAATCGACTTCCAGGAACGCCTTTGTCTAATCTGCAGCGAGCCAACGCGCTACGCGCACATGGAAATAGACGCCTGCCGAGCGTGCTCCGTGTTTTACAAGTGAATGAACCAAAAAATCAACTTTTTGACCCCTAATCCGCAAATTTCGTGTGAAACGACCACGAAATAGCAGGAGACTCCTTGAGCGCAACAAGCCGCTCGTGTGTCGAACGGGGAAGCACGATTGTGACACGACGAGAAGTGAGTAGAAATCGAATAGAATAAAAACAATACAATTAAAACTAAAGCTGTAAAACTATAAAAACTATAGAGTCGGCGAATAGAAATCCGTTGAATCTCTCTAATTTATACTAAATCATTAATGCGTTCAGATGGGAACTTGACTTGCAAGATGTGTCGCTATGATCGGTTCACCGCCGTTCTCAGCGAGAGCAAGGTGAGGTTTTTCTTTTTTTTTATCTCGGGATCTTGTCTTACAGCATCTTGCAGAAGCCACGGAGCAATGTTGACGACCATGCAGTCGTGCCATCTACGAGCACCTCCGCGTCCATTGAGTTGGTTCCTTCAGCTACTGTTTGAAGAAATTTTCCATTTCCCAGGCCGCTTCCAACGCAACCGAAGACTGTTCAAGCGATCGATTTGCTCGATAAAGTTCGACGAGGCAACGCGTATGTTCTCTTGCTATAGCTCTATCTTCTTTTTCGGGAGACCAGAAACATCATTCAGTCGTTGCAGGCTAATGAATGCAATCAGGCGAGCTAGCGAACTGAGCATTCGACCAAAGATCGCTGATCATCAAGGAGTACTTGTGGACGGCATAGTTAGTACCTGAGCAAATCATCCGCATAGTCTTCTTTCAAAGTGGATGATCCCAACAACCTACAGCCTGTTCAATCAAAACACGCGCATTCTCATCTCGGCAATATACGAGTTTGCTTCAACATCCTTCGAGCATTTCACGGCCCTATCTAGTGCTGAAAAGGTTGGGAAATTGATGAATTTCGGTAAACATTTGGAAAAGTTTAGTGGCTGCTCGTGCGCAACTTCTACCCATTCATCTGCGTGCTCGACTCGGAATATCGAATGACGAAACTGCTGCCCGACGAAGAGACAATGTTCGATATCTCCCACCAGTTCGAGAAATTTGGTCTTTTAGGGTCTTCGCCAGCTACACGACCTATCTCGACCACGGCACCATCTTTGAGTTCCTCTCGGACACGCCGAAAGGACAGCAGAGCGAGGATGGAATGAAGTAACTTCGATAGATTCTAGCAATAGAACCTTTGCCGAATGCATGTACAAAGCAGCTTTGAAAACGGATGAATTGGGCCGTAATCGCATGCTTCCAGATTCCTGGCGAGCCACCTCGACGACGAGGTGCGCCAGATGCGCACGAAGATGAAGCGATGGAATCCGACCGACGATGAGTACGTCGCGTTCCTGGGCATCTGCTTCTGGTCACTGGGTTCGTCATATTATTAACTTTAAAAAACTCGGATCGAGAATAACTTTCAATCGATTGAAAGTGTAAAAAATCTCGGGAACTTCTTCGTTTCAGACAAAGTCAGCGTGAGCGACCAAGTGCACCAACTTGCAGACAACTATCAACAATTGCTTTTTCTCGAGCTGGACAATCTTTACAGGTACGACGAATCTTTGTTTTTTCGCAACTATTCTGGAATATTCAGAAACACGATGGGATTAGACAATTACGCGAGCAGAATGGGCGATGCGATGCTGCTCATATCGTCGATTCAGGTGATTTTAGTATTTTTAAATGCGAAAAGTCAGAAAACGGGGTACGATTCGATGTTTTTTCAGAGCTGCTTCCTCGAGGTCCGCTCCAAACTTGGCGTGCTCAAGTTATTGGACGTTATTGGCGATGAGATGCTCATGGCTCAGCTCCATTTGTAGAATTGTTTCTAATAGTACTCTCATCTCGTTGGAATGAATCACAACTTTATTCAAAAGATTAGCATACAAAGACCAATAAATAAAAAGAGAACGACAAGTGCCGGATAGAGGAACAGATCGATGTTGTAGTACTGCAGTGTGGAGAGCTTTCTCAAATTAGTAAGGTTAAACAAAAGACCAATTTGAAACACATTTGAATCACTCACCGTCCATAATGGTCGAGCATTCTGAGCGGGCCGAAGCGCGCCATGAATTCCATGTGGCTCACGAAAACGTCCTTCATGTCGAATGGTCGATTGCGAAGAATCATCGCGTTGCGAGCAGCACCCTCTTTCAACCTAAAATCCAGAGATAATTGCGTTTCGAATACAAATCCAATGCCGAAAGCTTACTCCGTTGATTCAAGCGCCGCTCTGACTGTGTCTTCGAATTGGGAAGTCTTGGCGAGGTCGAACTTAGAGTAGATCGTCGCTGAACAAGCTCCATTTTATTCATCGAGACCTGGAAAACAGCTCACCGGAACCAGTCCTCTTCAGGAGCTGCGCGTTGCGGAACTGATCCCCAATGACGGGGATGGCGATCATCGGAATGCCTGAGCACGCGCGGAGCCATATATTCATTAATACCGCCTTACCTGCCCTTAGGCCCTCATTGACGCTGCCCATGCCCGCGTGCGTGATGAAGAGGCTCATGCGGGGATCGTCTAAAACATTGAGTCTCAAAGATCAAAGATCAAACCACTAACGCAGGAGATCCACTTGCGGCGCCCAGTCAACGCAGGCGAGGTTTGGCGCGGAGTCGAACAAATCGGATGGCTGCTCGTACTTCCAGATGAAGGTGGTCTGAAAAACAAAGTAATAAACTCAATAACAATAACAACAACAAACATCGGGCATCCGTCTCGCCACCTCGACGATCGTTCGCTTCCACTCGTCGGGCATGTTGACGCTCGTCGTGATGGATCCGAAGGAGATGAAGACGTTGCGAGAGCGGAAGGAGAGGATGGAGGAGAAGCGCTGCGATTGCAAAGGTAATTCATTGCCCGTATCTCTTTTAGATAATCTCTTGTAAGCAGATTATCAACGTTGAGCTCAATAAGAAAGTTCTACTAGACATCTATATAGTACTGCTATTTACAAAAGAATTTGCTTTAAAAATGTGAAACAAGGAAAAAGGTCATACCGCATCGAGCGGTTTCGGTTCGCAATCGACCGATATCCCGCCGATTTCGATCACTTTGTGCACGGTCAGACGCGGGAAGTCGAAGAGCGGGTCGGTGTTGAGAAACACGTACGAGGCGGAGGCGAGCATCTCCTGGATTCTCTCTGTTTACTTTTTCCTACTTTTTTCATTCTAAAATCCCGTTAGATCACGGATGAATACAGTTGTGGGGTACTACGACCAACACGCACCTTTACGCCGGGGAAGTCCGGCACTCTGGGTTTTACAGCGTCGTCAAACATGGTGTAGATGCCCTCCATCCAGCTAGAAATGTGACTAGTTCGGGCACCGAAACTGTGACAACTTCCAATCCAATCAGGCGAACATTAAAATCGTTGTCCAAACATAAAAATCGTTGTCCACGAGCTTATTCTGGCCATTCGAATACCTAGTTCACTTACTTTGTCGTGTATCGCAGCGTGCGCATGTTCTCCCACCGCTCCATGAAACTCATCTTTTCGCCGAATGACGTCATGATACCTGAATGTGTTTTGACTCACAACAATCACATGAATAACAACAACAATAACAACAACAAACCAGGCATGTAGCTGGCCATGTACGGCATGCCCGTCACGCAGAAGCCCCAGTCGTACGTGGGCACCGAGTTGGTGAGCGAGTAATTGCGAATGCCGAGCAGGTGCATGAGCACTGCAATGCAGGGACACCGTCTGACCCTCTCACTTTACTGTACTCTCTCGTTTCTCTGACCGAGGAGGGAGCATTGTGAAATGTGAGAGTGCTCGAAATATAGGTGGAATGAATCAATCAGTAGCTCGGCAACTACTTATGGACGGAAGACGAGTATCAATTCCCGAATTGTCCGTTCGATTTTCGAAGAAGCATACCCATGGATCCGAAGTCCATCGCTTCACAAAAGCCGGCGTCGAATTTCTCCGCGCGCAGCCGCTCGATGATCTCCTTGTCAGCCAGAATCTCTGCAAAATTCTTAATTTGAGAAGGAAAAACGCGCCTTTTCAACTCCAAAACCATATGAAACACACCCTTCAACTGCTCGACGAGCATCACTTTGAATGGTCTAAAGGCCTCCCACGATCCAACGGTGCCCTTGGCTCTCCAGAAGTCTGGCAACGTGCCGCCCGGCTGGAAAACGGTTTCGATATGATAGAAATTTGGAGGAGTTGAACCTTCTTAGCTGCCTCTTCTTCCTTCCTTTTCACTGCCTGACAGGTGGGATACTCGATGATTCTGGCGCGAGTCGTGCCGTGGGATCCGTTCGATGGAGTGAACAAGGGCGCGAATAGTACCTGGATTTGGGTCGATAATGCGGTGTTAGTTGTTTGGAAAAATCTCTGGAAAAAAGAAAAGGTGTGTTAGATTTTTTTAAGCTCTGGAAAAACTAAAACCTTTACCCTTTTAAAGAGATTTTTTCAAAAAATTAACACCGCATTAGGCAAATAAATGGCATATATCTGAAAGGTCTCACCACTTCATGGCCTTTCTCGATCAAAGCGTCCGCCAATGAGCCCATGTATGTCGTGTGCGACCGCCCGAACATGGGCGAGTACGCGAAGAATTTGAGCGGTTTCGACTCCATTTTTTCCGTACCCTAAGCCAGATACACATTTATGTATTTATAAAATTATTTATAAAAGACGAGGAAAAGGGGGCAGAATGCGTAGAATTAGACACTGCTGACGCTTGAAAAACATAAAAAACGATGAAAAGACGCCAAAATATATACGAATGCGCTTATCGGCACTCCTCTCTAGTATGGGCGCAATGTTGTGCAATCGGGGTGGAGGGAGGGTAGAGAAAGCTAGAGACGAGAGAATTCGTCACAAACAGCCCGGGATCGTTTGAAATTGGATGAGAAGAAAAAATACCAAATTGCAAGGCGGACGAATAGGCAAAGGAATGTTGTTCTCTCTCATTTTACTATTTATCTCACAGGGCGAAAGATTAGGAACCATAGTTATCGGGAGAATCAATTGTACCATAAACATAACGCAAATTGGTAGGGTATGTGATCCTAGCAGTGTGCGTCGACGTCCGGAGCTATGCAGGAGCATCAATGTCTTCAGAACGTAGGCCGTGTAGTTAGAGACCACAACGTCATTCACCAAAGTAATCTAGGAGCCTCATTTTCTTGCCCAATGTGTAGCTCTAGCACTGAATAAGACTATGCTTTTTACCGATTGGCAAAATCTCATCTCTAGGCCGAGTTATGGATCAAAAACCACCCTCGCGTAGCACAGCGGGGACTGGGTAGAACCCAGGACGAGGCAAAAGTGGGCGGAGCCTATTTCTAGCCATATCGCACAATTAAAAGGCCATAGCTTCCGCCAGTCGAGCTGTGCGATGGTTGGAGAGGGGAGCGAGGTGAGGCCGCTCCTACGCGCGCGCTAGTCGGGTTAGATACAGCGGGGGGAGGCGAGGGAGGGAGACCAGAGAGTGAGCTAGGTGTGGAGAGTGAGCGAGGGACCGCGCACTGCTAACGAGAGTAGCGGCGAAAACTTCAAACAGCAGGTACTATTGAAAAGGGCAACTAATCTTTGATCTCTCTTGTCTAAAAATCGTCTAATATTAGAATGAACAACATACGAGACGAGCAACTGTGCACGATAGCTAGAAACGACTAAAACACCTATCTTGGACTCGTTTTCCCATTTCTGACCTACTTAAAGTTTTCTGATCAAGGTGCTCGTTTGGTCATTTGTGAAGGATAGTGATAGCTACAAAACAAGCATCTGCTTGTCCATTTTCGTTGCGAATTCGCAAAGTACCGCCACTGACCCACTTTTCCTCGATTCCCTATCCCTCGAAAGGGGGCGGAGCTTGCGGTCTCTACGTGTAGTATCATAAATCGTACTCGTGGCTCCGGCTAATTTGAACGCAGGAATGCGCTCAAATTAGCCGGAGCCCGATTTTCTTCTAAAAATGATCTTTTTTCGCATTTGAATAGCCCAAACCAGTGCTGTTAAATGAGAAAGTGATCGCCAGAGAAGCGACAGTCGCCGTCCATCCGCCCACATCAAAGATCATCACGATGAAAATGAAGCGGAACGCCTGTCGAATCGCTGGCGAGACTGAAAATCGGATTAAAACACAAATTTTCAGGAGATGCGGAAGTGATAACTCCGAGAACGTCATGTAAGCACAAATTGGTGGGTGAGTATGGATGCTTTCTCAGTCAGAGACTACATTGCAATGCCTGTTCCTTCGGACATTTTCCGTTCGCTTGAAAAGTTCCAAATATGCTTCTTCTATGTCGTTGGGAGCATATCGATAATCGTTAATACTGCTACGCTTGTCATCATAGTTAGAAAAAGAGCGATTCTGACGCGGGAAATAAAGTATCTCACTTTTTACCAGCAGGTAAAAGTCATTGAATTTGCCAACATTTCACATTTTTGCAGGGTTCATGTCTGTTAGCCAATGCATTTCTCACTTTTCTATTCATTCCATTCGGCTACCTTCATTTGGGTTTTTCAAGTTTCCGAAAATTCTCAAATTATGAAATTATGTGCAGGTGGTGGATATTGCGTAGGCTTACTGTGCTCTGTAGTGCCATACGCGCACACTGCGGTATGCTAAACAGATTGCAAATTGAACAATGCTAGTGCTATAGGTGGTTCAAGTTTGTCTCACAATGTGCATGCTATCGGCATTCGGAATGATGGTAATTGCTCGTCAGCAATTGCTCATATGGGACAGTTCGTGCTTCAAGATGAAAGCATCCGTTAGATATAGTTCGTGTCGATTTGACTGATCAAATGTGTGTGCGAAACTCAGGTGTCTACGCTGTTATCAATATTGTCATGCAATTGTGGACCGCGGTTGTCGTTCTAGCAATGTCATCGAATAGGAAGAAGCAGAATCGTGTACTGGACAGAGTGAGCGATTTATACAGAAAAAAAATTAATTGCCAATTCAGAACATTCAAATAAAATGGCGAGAACGAGGCCTTAATTGGTTCCTCTTTTACGGACCCGACAACCAATTATTGACAGACCTCTCCTATTAAGGAGTATTTCTGCAACTGCCTGTTTTCTTCATTTTAGTCGTACTCCCATTCGCGCACATGCTATACATGGTTCAACAGTGAGTATTGTTTGACAATTCGAATCTTGGATTTTCCTAATTGTTTAGGGCTCGCGACAAGATGCATTCTCAGCGTAACAGGGAAGTACACATTCGGAACGCAAACACCATAATTATCCAGGCTCGATAATCTAAGGCAATTTCCAAAAATTAAAACCGTTTCAGTTTGCAATTCTCCTAATTTTCATCATTGTTCCATTTATTGCTCCTATAATGACGTCAGCTCAAAAGGAAGTCTATCGAGAATCACAAGGTCGAGTTTTACCTATTCATTATTATACAAGTGCCTTTTTCAGATTCTGTAGTTATTTCAGAGTGCATTTTCGTATGTTCAACACTTCTAAATTCAATTGTGATTGTTTCTCGCAATCGTGCCTACCTGAATACTCTATCATATCTCGTGCCAACTCGCCCTACTTTGAAACGCAGCATTCAAAGCGTATCATCGAATATCTAAGGAAAAACAGTCTTGTCTGATTCCGGAACTGCGAATTTGAATAACCACATTGTTGACAATCTTTACGTGCAAAATGTACATCTTGATCAAACCTGCTAATTGCTGGTTTGTTGCTTTCAAATTCTCCCTTGGGCTTTGACTAGAGAGTTAAATGCACCCGGAAGACGACACGCGGAAGTTGTTTTTTTAAGATTACGATTTCACATTTAAAAAAAGAAAAGGACGCGTGTTTCGAAAATATAGTGCCGTTTCCACAGGCGCACTTTGTCTAGAGAACAGGTTTAAGTTGCCCAACATGGACGATTTTCACCCACTATTTAATTATCTCATTGGATAGAGCATGGTAGAATTAGTAATGCTCGCGTATTAAAAAATTCAGAAAATCAATAATCAGCGTGAAAACGGCATGGAAACACTGGTCTGGTTCGGACCTGAACCGCAGGCAACGGTGCCTTTTCGCTGGCTGACTCCGTCCACTTTCATTTTGGTCCAATCACTGTTCGAGTTTTGCCGGTCCGACAAAAGCGCGTCAAAGCCGACAAAAAATTAAAAACTTCTATCTTCCTGGTTGGGTAACTTTAAATTTAGTAGAGAAGCGAGTGAGTGTGCAGAATGATGATACTACAGCCCTGATTAGCACCCTATCTTGCGTTGATATCGCCTGATGACTCCCTGAGGGAATCAACTATTTCTGATTTTTCTGCGAAATAGAGTCCAGTCTGTTCAGTTACGATGATTTCATGGTTCTTTGACAGATCTCATCGATGCACCCAGCAAGCGAAATGCGTTGATTCCGGTTGCAACTACAAGATTTTACTTTTTACCTACTTTACTATTAGATTTTACTAGAAGGAACGGCGATCTCTGCCATTCGAATGTTCTTGGCGAGTTAAGGAGTGGCTGCACAACAGCGATAGAGATCGAAAGAAATAGAGTAGAGAGAAATATCAGCAACCTAAAGGACGCTCAGAGATCGCAACTGCAATTGTTGTGCACCCACCACATGCACTTTTGTGTTCTCTTTCAATTGTGAACTTGAAGTTGAAAACAGTCGATTTATGTATACGCTCGATACCATTTCTTCATCTAACTCGCTCATGTTAGCGTCGCGGAATTGTCTTCAATATTCGTATGATAGTGGATCAGAATCGAAGGATGTCAATGTGAGTTACATGCTGTGAGAACTAATAATAAAAATTATAAATAAAAATAAATAATAGAAACAGATTCGCGACTGCCTCGTATGCGGCAGACCGACGCGCTACGTGCACATGGGCATCGATGCTTGTAGAGCATGCTCCATGTTTCACAAGTACGGCTGAAAGCCCCGCCTTAAAAATCCTAGGAATCCCTGCTTCAGACGCACTGTCAGCATCCAACGACCGCTCGTGTGCCGTACCGGCTCTTTGCACTGCAACATTTTATGGAGTAAGTGACAGATTACACAACTCATCTCCTACACTCCCCCCCCCCCACAACCACTCCTCATCCCCGACGGTCCAACCCTGCGAAAATGCATTGTATTTTTACCTTTTTTTCTGGGAAGATGCAGAGTCGCAATAATCGTTACAGACGAAAAACGAGGCTGCAAGAAGTGTCGCTACGATCGCATTGAGTTGCTACTAGCTGAGAGCGAGGTACCATACTCCGACGCTAAACAAAATTGACGTGGAAAAGTGCAGAAAGCGCGGCGAGACAGCGAAACGAACGAGGAGATCTGCACTGAGAAGAGCGGAATGAAGCCTTTTTGCGAGAAGCATTTTGGAGTCGACGCTTGGTGCTTGAGAAATGACCGACCACTACGCGTAATTGCATCGGTCAAGCGAGGATACGAGTGCGCTTTTTCAACATTCGTTCGACTATATGATTCCATTGTAGACTGATGAGTGCAATTCGTCGCGCATGCGAGTTGGCCACACGGAAGAATGCATATTATGAGAAGGGAATTGCCGTCGATGGAATGGTGTGTTTTTCACAGAAAATACTTTAATTTGATAATTATTATTAAATATAAATAAATTTAGTTCGTAATCCCGGCAACTTTCGGCATGGTTGATCAGCTTACTGGTATACTTCTGTCGGCTGCTTTCAAATTTGCGTCCTAAAATCAGAAAATCAGAAATAGTTGATTCCCTCAGGGATTCATCAGGCGATATCAACGCAAGACAGTCGGCGCTATCACAGCAACGGTTCTCCGTCATGGTACAGCTATCGCCAATCCAATGGATCTTGGCGAGAGTCGTCTATGGCACACTCGGTTCTATCGCAGTCTTCGGCGTGTTTTATTGTGGACCGCGGTTGTCGTTCTAGCAATGTCATCGAATAGGAAGAAGCAGAATCGTGTACTGGACAGAGTGAGCGATTTACACAGAAAAAAAATTAATTGCCAATTCAGAACATTCAAATAAAATGGCGAGAACGAGGCCTTAATTGGTTCCTCTTTTACGGACCCGACAACCAATTATTGACAGACCTCTCGTTCTATGGACTATTCGTGCAACTTCCCGTTTTCTTTATTCTTGTCGTCCTCCCATTCGCGCACATGCTCTACATTGTTCTACAGTGAGTATTGCATGAAAATCCGAATTTTCAATTGTCCTATTTGTATAGGGCTCGCGACAAGATGCATTCTCAGCGTAACAGGGAAGTACACATTCGGAACGCAAACACCATAATTATCCAGGCTCGATAATCCAAGGCAATTTCCAAAAAATAAAACCGTTTCAGTTTGCAATTCTCCTCATTTTCATCATTGTTCCATTTATTGCTCCGATAATGACGTCAGCTCAAAAGGAAGTCTATCGAGAATCACAAGGTCGGATTTTACCTATTCATATAAATACAAGTGCCATTTTTCAGCTTCTGTAGTTGTTTCAGAGTGCATTTTCGTATGTTCAACACTTCTAAATTCTATTGTGATTGTTTCTCGCAATCGTGTTTACCTGAATACTCTATCATGCCTCGTGCCAACTCGTCCTACCTTGAAACGCAGCATTCAAAGTGTATCATCGAATATCTAATAAAACAGTCTTGTCTGATTCCGGAACTGCGAATTCGAATCACCACAATGTTGTCAGTCTTTGCGTGCAAAATGTACGTATTTATCAAATCACTACCTTTGCTAATTGCTGGATTGTTGCTCTCAAAATCTCTCTAGGGGCTTTGCTTTTTTTTTTTGTTTTTTTTGTTTTTTTCGAAAATATAGTGCCGTTTCCTCAGGAGCAGTTTGTCTAGAGAACAGGTGAATTTAGTAGAAGTCTGGCTATGACTTATCGCACTCGCCCAGTCATTTCGTGATTTTATAGAGTTTGAAATTCAGGTCTCTTCTTTTCACAAGCTTTCTCACCGGTCAGAGGTGCGAGTGATTGTGCAGCATGATGATGATGATGCTGCAGCCCTCATTAGCACACAACCAGACATTAACCGCCAGTTTTCCTCGACACGACGATAGCCATCACGCAGTAGGTCACGAAAGTGGCCAGGTTGAGTAGGCCGATGAACTGGATCCACCGGTCGGCCGCGGGCCCGTGGAAGATGGAGAGCACGGCGCAGAATTGTCTTCTGAATGCGCCTCAAAGTGACTTTTGGATATTGGATGCATATTGGAAATAAATAAGTAAAATGGTTTGACTCCGTCTCAAAGTGCGCTGCCATCAGGCAAACTGCGTACAGTGCGCAAGCAGCGATCCAGAACAGGTGCGCCTGAAGACAACTGGAGTAAGTATTCGAACCACTGGGCCATACCGTGAGGTATCGCTTCCTTCCAATTCGATTGTAGTAGGTTATGGCGAGCAGCGCTGGGGCACGCTCCAGCCCGATACTTAGTGTGCATGCGCACCCGCCCAGCACGGCCATTTCCGGGAGCACCTTGAAGGAGAAATCGACTTCCTTCATCGGTTCTGGAGCAGGCTGCTTCGAACCTGGAGCAAATCACACACGAAATTGTCTATGGTTCCCTCGCCGAGCAGTATGGGCGATTGGAACAGCGGGCCGATCGACAAATCCGAGTCATTATCTCACTAATTCCGAGACCATGCAAAGTGCGCTTGCTCGTAACAACGGAAAAAGGCGTGTTAAAGGAAAAGCCGTATTTCGAAATATAAATCACACCTGGTGAACGCCGTCGAACAGCGCGCACAGTCCAATGAGGATGTGGCAGGTCGACCGAAGCGACGGCGTGCGAAATGTGACGAATGCGAGGAGAAGATTGGAGAACACACCGAAGACTGCGATAGAAGCGAGTGCTCGATAGACGAGCCGGGCGAGGTTCCACTGAGCGGGGGAGAGGTAAATCATAGCACAGGACCGTAGCTATGATAGCATGAAATTGTTTTTTTGCGATGCTATCGCCTGATGAATCCCTCAGGGATTCGACTATTTCTGATTTTTCTGTGAAATCGAGTCCAGTCTGTTCAGTTACGATGATTTCACGGTTCTTTGACAGATCTCATCGATGCACCCCAGCAAGCGAAATGCGTTGATTCCGGTTGCAACTATAAGATTTTACTAGAAGGAACGGCGATCTCTGCCATTCGAATGTTCTTGGCGAGTTAAGGAGTGACTGCACAACAGCGATAGAGATCGAAAGAAGGAGTGTAGAGAGAAATATCAGCAACCTAAAGGACGCTCAGAGATCGCAATTGTTGTGCACCCACCACATGCACTTTTGTGTTCTCTTTCAATTGTGAACTTGAAGTTGAAAACAGTCGATTTATGTATACGCTCGATGCCATTTCTTCATCTAACTCGCTCATGTTAGCGTCGCAGAGTTTTATTCAATATTCTTATGACCCTGGAGCAGAACCGACGGATGCCAATGTGAGTTACATGCTGTGAGAACTAATGATAAAAATTATAAATAAAAATAAATAATAGAAACAGATTCGCGACTGCCTCGTATGCGGCAGACCGACGCGCTACGTGCACATGGGCATCGATGCATGCCGAGCATGCGCCATGTTTCACAGGTACGCCTTGAAACCTCGTCCTAGAAATCATACCTGCTTCAGACGCATTACCAACATCCAACGACCGCTCGTGTGCCGCACCGGCTCAATGCGCTGCGACATTGCGTGGAGTAAGTGACAGATTACACAACTCATCTCCTACACTCCCCCCCCCACAACCACTCCTCCATACCCGATCACCAACCCTGCGAAAATTGTTTTTTCGCCTATTTGACCGGGAAAATGCATGAGTGCCAATAATCGTTTCAGACGAAAAACGAGGCTGCAAGAAGTGTCGCTACGATCGCATTGCGTTGCTACTAGCTGAGAGCGAGGTACCATACTCCGACGCTAAACAAAATTGACGTGGAAAAGTGCAGAAAGCGCGGCGAGACAGCGAAACGGACGAGGAAATCTGCAATGAAAAAATCGGAATAAATGCGCATCAGTTCGTTGATATTCGATTTGCAGATCAGATCAGATCAGATCAGATCAGATCAGATCAGATTTGATCAGATCAGTTCGATTTGCCATTTTGGAAAAAGCATTATAGAGTCGAAGCTCGGTGCTTGAGAAATGACCGACCACTCCGCGTAATTGCATCGGTCAAGCGAGGATACGAGTGCACTTTTTTCAACATTCGTTCGACTATTTGATTCCATTGTAGACTGATGAGTGCAATTCGTCGCGCACGCGAGTTGGCCACACGGAAGAGTGCATATTATGAAAAGGGAATTTCCATCGATGGAATGGTGTGTTTTTACTTTAATTTGATAATTATAATTAATTATAAATAAATTTAGTTTGTAATCCCGGCAACTTTCGGCATGGTTGATCAGCTTACTGGTATACTTCTGTCGGCTGCTTTCAAATTTGCGTCCTCTGCTTTTCCTGAATTCAGCGAGCTTTCAACGGAGGAACAGGTTACATTATTGCGACATATATTTCAAAATATTTTATTGTAGAGTCAACTCGTTCGTAATGCTTACACATTCATAAAAGTATTCGACTCGGCATATCGAATGCACAAATTCCTGCCAGATAATGAAGACATGTCACTTATTTCAGTCTTATTTATTCATTTTTGTTTATTATTATTATTTTGTTAAAAATTATCATTAGGGTCTTCATGAGTTACACGACGTACATGGACTCCAGTACGTTTTCTCACTTCACGTCTGATATGCCAGCTTCCAAAAACAGGGAAGAAGTAGCCAGGTTAGATTTGTGCGTGAAGCCCTCCGCAAAATATGTGTTTTCAGAATTACGGAACACTTTCACAAAAACGATGTGCGTTCGAGGCGTTCGAAGATAAAGAAGTGGAATCCTACAGAAGACGAATTTGCAGCCTTTGTTGGTCTCAGTTTCTGGTCTCTTGGTGAGCATATTTCGATTTTAAGCAATCAGCAAATTTCTTGCAGAGACATTAGAAGTCAGCGATAGAGTGCAGAAGCTCGCACACAGATATCGAGGAATGATTCTTGCGGAACTTCAAGGTTTATACAGGCTCGGAAAACGTTCAAAATTGATCTTCAATAAATGAATGTATAGAAAAAAGCTGAACATGCATGACTTCGCGAGCAGATTAGGTGAAGGATTATTGTTTCTGTCTTCGATTCAGGTAAGAAACTCCCGAGATAATGTAAAAATTGCTTTCGCAGAGTTCTTTCTTCGAATTTCGAGCCGATATGGGCGTTCTCAAGCTCATGGAAATTGTCGAAGAGAAAATGTTGTTTGTGCAGCTGCATGAATAAAGAATTTCACATTTCGGAGTTTCGCAAATTGATTATGTGCGGAATTGATAATCAATGAATCTATGAAAGGATCTTCAGTGGATTGCCACCAATGATTGTTCCAAAGTGTTCCGCAAAGTGTGCGATTATGTTCTGCGCAAGAAGTCGAGATGAGAGACAGTATTAGTTTTAAGGAGGGTCAGCGAGAAAACGCTACGAAACGTGTTTCCTGCAAACACGATATATTTATGCAAGATCGTGGCATTTTCCCGGCTATTTTTTCGTGCTTGGTCTGGTTTTCATCAAATGTTCCTATTTTTTAACTCTCAATAATGCATACATTCAGTATTCACTGAACCTATGACTGAGAAACTTTCTCGGGAAGAGAAAAACACAAATGTCGGCAGGGCACAGCCGATAGTTGATGTGAGTTCAATTTTATCTTTTCAAAAATCGTTCAATTAATCAATTAGCAGAAACGTAACTGTCTAGTCTGCGAAAGATCCACTAAGTATCTGCACATGGACATCGACGCATGTCGGGCGTGCGCCGTCTTTTATAAGTAAGTGCTGTCGAAAGATTTTAGTGCACCGGAAATAATCCCTCAGACGCGTTCGAAGCAGTGACAGGCCGCTCGTATGCAGAACAGGATCATTGCTGTGTGACATTTCGAAAAGTCTGTTTCATTATAATTTTCAAAACCATGAAAAATGTTCAGGTGACAAATTCTCCTGTAAGAAGTGCCTCTACGATCGAATTGTTTCTGTGCTCGCAACATCTCAAGTTAGCACAACCTTTTCCTTTCTGTTTCACATTTCTAAAAAAACAAGTTTTAGACATCGAATGTCTACTCATGCAAAAACCCGTCACTCTCAACTGAAGTTGAGGACGACTCAGCAGCCAAATACAATGCAACACAGTTCGCAATTTTTCTTATTTGGGAGAATCAGTGGTTAATGGAAGCAATACGTTTATTTTCATGGGCTCATCATCATCAACCACAGTTCACGCACCGCTCACAATGATTGAGGCTGTGAGGAGAGGATATTCGTGAGAAATCATCCTTCAACATTTTCGTTATTTTGTCACAATTATCAGGTCGATTGATACGTTTTCGCAGATTGATGAGTGCCATTCGACGCGCGAGTGAGTTGTGCACGCGAACGAGCAACTCGGGTAACCAAGGAATTTTTTTTTGATGGAACGGTTAGTTTTGTGTGTTTTGAGTGTTAAAGATGTATGAAACGTGAACAGAGATTGATTCCTGGCACTTTATGGAATGAAGGCACAAACGGAGCGCATTCTCCTTTATGCCATTCGCGATTTCGCATCTACTGCATTTGACGAGTTCAACACGCTTCAAGAAGGGGAACAGGTTGACTGAACAATTTACAATCGTGAAAATCGCTTCAGAACTTGCTCGTTCGCAACTTCTCTCCCGTCATCAGAATACTCGACGGCGCGTACCGTATGCACAAGCACATGCCTGAGCGGGAAAATATGTATGCCCAGATCTCAATTAGACTAATTAAACTAATTATTCTCTAACTAATTATTTGAAGGTTCCTCCTCAGCTGCACTACCTACGATCACACCACCTGTCACTTTTTCTCTGACCTGCCGAACGAGGAAAGCAGGGAATGTGCAGAGAGGTGGGCCTTGATGGGTGTTGCATGAGTGAAACGTACGCTCAGAGCGATGAGATTGTATCTGACAACAGAAGGCCGTGAGAGGCGATTGATGATGAGGAGATGGAACCCGACGGATGAGGAGTTCTTAGCTATCCTCGGAATAAGTTTCTGGTCGCTGGGTGAGTTGTCTTGTGGTCAAAAAGAACATAAGAAGGGAGTATTCAGAGAAACTCAACGTCAGTGACGACGTGCAGAAGATAGCAGACAAGTAGGCTGTTATTCGAAGAACTGCACAGCCTATACAAGTAAAAATAATGATTTATATTGTCTAAAAAACAATATCCGACAGGGAAACCCTTCACTTGGATTCATACGCGAGTCGATTGGGCGAAGCGTTACTTTTCCTTTCGTCGATTCGGGTGCATTGTAGGTGCTTGCCATCAACAATGACTATTTTCCAGAGGTCTCACTTCGAGTCACGATCTCAGCTTCTCGACCACATTTTTGAAGATTTTTCATGATTTTTCATGCAACTGACACAGATTTTCGGATACATTTTAAGCAATCAGTTGTCGGAATTTTGCATTCGTTGTTTTCTGTTATTGAAGAAAGTGTGGTAGTATTCGAAATCATCGATTGAGCATGATCATCAGCTACTTCGCTAGTTAGCTAATCTCAAATTACCTTTTTGATGCCGTTCTTTGCTCCCGAAAGGCGAGCATAGAACTTGTGCCAAAGTGTTACGAAGCGTGCGATTGTGTGTCTGTCCTACGTGCGAGCCACGCGCCACTACAAAGTAGAGTGGGGGAAGAGTGGAAAGGGGGAGATAACGAGAGGAGAGAGGGGCACCAGCGGGTGGAGAGGAGAGATAGAGAGGTCAGACAGTGAGTGAGAGAGAGACATTCTTCCTCTTCCCCAGCCGACGATAGTTTGTGTCTGACGCACTGTTTCGCCATGTTTTTGTCCTCATTTCGCTTTCGCAAGTCCAGTTGCTAGTCGTAGTTTGTTAGCCTGTTCCCCTTTGCTCGCATGGGCTGCCCCAACTCATTCGCTCATTCGCTGCACTCTACCATGTACTCGCCCGAGCTCTGGGCCGATCCATTCGCCATTCTAGAAGAGCGAATGCCGAAATTGGACACGAGTGAGCTGCTTGAGGACGAGGAGGAGGAAGTGGGGATGGCAATGAAGGAAGTCAACGTGGGTTTTCTTTGTTTTGGCCATTTTTTGTTGAAAAACAGGGCGAAAACAACAAAACGGTGTGAAAAAAAACAAGTTTTAGGCGCGCGACTGCCTCATCTGCGGCGGGCCGACGCGCTACGTGCACATGGGCATCGACTCGTGCCGCGCGTGCGCGATCTTCTACAAGTGAGTCGACAACATAATCTCTGATGTTTGATCGCCAGCGTAATTGTGTTAGAAGAAATCATGCGGAAATAAACAGAAAGAATATTAACATAATTGGTTTGAATTTCCAGGCGAATCAGCAAGCGAAAGCGGCCGCTCGTATGCCGCACCGGCTCGCACCAGTGTGACACCACGAAGAGTGAGTGACAAGAACGCACCTCTCATTTTTGTGAGCGACCGAGAACTAAGAAAAAACATCAACGTGCAAACGTCACATAGAGTTAGACGATAGTGGTGGGACATGTAGAACCGCTCATAATCGGTGAACCGGGAGGAGGAAGGGTAAGAGCGATTTCAAAATATCCCCTTCATTGCAGATGACAAGTACTGCTGCAAGAAGTGCCGCTACGACCGAATAAATGCGGTGCTTTCGGAGAGCAAGGTAAGCGGTTACACTTTTCCATGCATTCTGTGCAAGTGTCCAAAAAACTCTGAGAAGCACTCAGTCCACCGTCTTGTAAATCTCAAACCGATTCAACTTGAGAAGCCCCGACACGACTGGCGCACTGATCCGTCGCTTCTCACCGAGGAAGAGAATGCGCCATCCACAAGCAAGACCGCCGTGATCAAGTATATTCATTTTTCTTTTATATTTTCCTTATTTTCTTCTATTATTCCACTTTCTTGCACCGAATTCGGAAGACTAAGGTGGTTCAGTGCCTTCTCCTCTTACACTTCTTTCATTTGTTATTCCGCTTTCCCTGCACCCAAAAGGTGCTAGAAATGTAGCGCTGAAGCACAGAAGAGACGCTCCGTGCAGAGTTTCCCTATTTCACTTTCCCTTCTCCCATTTCGGAGAAGAGTGTCAGAAACGTAGCTCAGAGGCACAAAAGAGGCGCTCTTCTCAAACCTTGCTGCTTTCGTGCCCAGAAACTGTGATAAATTTCTTATGGGATAAGTGGGCAATGCAGACAAATTGCAGATTCGCCCCTTCCGCCTCCAAGAAGATGACCAGTCTGCAGCACGACGTAATTGCGTCCGTAAAACGAGGCCATTCGTGTGTTTTGCATTGATTTTTAACGCAAAGGCAGTGAAAACGTGCGTCTATTTGCTCGGCCTCGCGCATTCCTGCACACTGTTACGTGTTGTGCAGGAAAACGCGAATTCTAGAGTGAATGGAATGAATCGAGGTTGAATTGCAGACTAATGAACACTATTCGGCGCACGAGCGAGTTGAGCACGAGGATGGATGTTTCAGCGGATCAGGGAATTATAGTTGATGGCATGGTGAGTGCGGGAATTCCAGCAGTGACAAAAGCGAAAAATTGTAGATCGTTATACCTACAACGTACGGAATGATGAACCAAACCACGCGCATTCTAATATCGTCGATCTTCGAATTTGCCTCCTCTGCATTTGATGAGTTCAAAACGCTGAGTCAGGCTGATCAGGTAACTGATCAGGTATACAATGAGCAAATAACTCAACTACATTTGAAACATCTAAAAAAAGTCGAAAAAACATCTATTATTACAAAAACATTTACAGACCCAACTCGTGCGCAATTTCTACCCGTTCTTCGTCACACTTGATTCTGCGTACCGCATGCACACTCTGCTACCTGATCGAAAATTGATGTGAGCAACCTTTTCAAGTTCTAGTATAAATAAATATTGATTTTCGAAATACAAATAATTCATCTTCAGGTGCTTCACGAGCTACGCGACGTACCTCGACATCGACACGATTCCGACGTTTCTCTCGGACACGCCGAGTGCCAGGAACAGGGAAGAGGCGACGAGGTCAGGAAAAATCCATTAAAAACCACTGAAATACTCAGTCAAAATTGTGCATTCCGAGCCAGAAAATCAGAAAATGCTTCCAGAATGATGCACTGCTACCTGAACAAGGAGGTGTGGTCGATGCGGTCGAAGATGGCGCGATGGAATCCGACCGAGGACGAGTTCACCGCCTTTCTGGGATTGAGCTTCTGGTCTCTAGGTGGGTTTCTGACTATTTCTTAGTTTTCGAGCCTAAAAACACTCATTTTTGCGAAAAAATGTCAAGAAACGTGCAAATTTGCAGAGAAAATCGTCGTTAGCGAGGAAGTGCATCAGATCGCGGACAAGTACCGACGAATGCTGTTCCTGGAGCTGGATAGATTGTACAGGTCGGCATTTTGGTGGAAGATGGACATGAAAATGATGAAATTGCAGAGAAACGCTGCGAATGGACGAGTATGCAACGCGATTTGGCGAAGCGGTGTTATTCCTATCAGCAATACAGGTAATTATGATTTTCAAAGGCTTCTCAGCCTGATTTGTTTTCAGAGTTCCTACTACGAAATGCGCTACAAGCTGGGCGTTTTCAAGTTAATGGACGTTTTCGACGACCAGATGCTCATGGTTCAACTACACGATACTTATTGAATGCTTGTTCGGTTGTTTGGTTTCATCGTCGTTACGATAAATGATACTATTGGCACAAGACTCGAGTAGTAGTCGACCAAGCTGATCAATTACGTGCTTGGGTCAATATTTTATTGATGCCCTGAGGCGTACTTAGTCATTTACTCCAAGTCATTGTTATGCTCGCTTTTGAATTCAAGGACTGTACTTACCATCTCATCTTCTCGCTTGGGAGCCGATTCACACGATCGTTTGATAATGCCTATGATCGCTCAAATTCGGCTGAACTTGCGATTTGATGCGCAGGATGAATACAACTGCAGGTAAATTTTTAACCTTTAGGATTTCACAACCCCGATTTCAGCCTCGCTGGAGACAATGTCGATTGGGTGGCTCGCGGTGAGAAACAGCCTATATTTGGCTCGCTTTGCGTGCTCTACTCATTCTTCGCCATCCCTATCTACACAACGGTTGTGAAGTTCTTCTGGAGAATGCGAAAGGGCCACTACTATAAGGTCAGAATTGATTCCATTTTGTACGAACCCGTTTTTTTTAAAGATAATGTTCTACCTTGGAGTAATGGACATTGCCATGCTGTTCATTAACTCGTTTGTAGTTGGGATTCAACTGATTCGGGTTAGTTGCAAAACTAGTTAGCAGTAAGAGATTTTTGGTTTTTCAGGGAGATGTCTACTGCACCTTTCCAAAGATAAACTGGACTGTTTCAATGATTGGAATGTGTAAGAAATTCGAAAAAAAAGAGTCTCTAAAAGTATTTCGAAGTTTTCTTCATTTCTTCCAACACAACTTGCTCGCTCCTTGCGATAAATCGTTTTATCGATCTCACTTCTACAAGTATTACATCGTTTGTGTTCGAGGTACCCGTACAAACTTGTAGTGATTCTGATCGAAAATTGAAGGGAAATCGCACGTGGTGGTTTCATGCGCCACAGTTTCTTTATTCCCTCTTCTGCGCGCTATTTACTCCTCTGTTCTTCTTCAACTCCAAGTATCACGTTGTACTAGCGAATCCAATGATATCGGACAAGTTTGAGGCAGAATAAAGTTTGGAGAATGCTAAAAAAGAGCTCGTTTTCAGTACTACAGCTACTTTCACATCGCCAATAATATGCTCAACCCTACCGTTACACTGTGTCTTTACACGGCGATGGCGTGCCATGTTCGACGAAAGCACCGAAAAGTAAACGTGAGCTACCGCTAAAATAGCAATAATGAGACGTTTGAGACCTCAAATAAAGCCAGCAACACAGCAACTAATCGAGCTTCGAATATGGTCAGTAACCTCAAAGACACTTCAGAATCAACATTTCAGCTGTCCCTACAATCGTTTGTGGTGATCACTTTTCACATGACTACTTGCGCCGCATACGAACTGATCCAATTCATCGAAATGAACGACGCGTTTCTCTACATTTGCCACGTCACATGGATGCTCACACATGGTAGACATTTTTTTTCATTTTTTAGGAGATAAACCATTGATAATTCCAGGTTCGCCTCCAATAGTCTATGCAATCTGCAATCCGGCCATTCGTCTGCATCTCAGGAATATCCTCCTGAAGAAGGGAGGAGCCGATCTTTCCATTACCGGAGAAGTCACACTGGTCGTTCGAATTCCTGACCGCATCGCTTGAGCTTCATGAATCGACTTTATGCTGACTTAGGAGTTATCAATATATTATGGCTCTACCATTCCGTAGACAGGAGTGCATGCAGATTACATTCTGACTGTACATCACTCGGGTCCCTCGAGGGTTAAGTTCGAGAACTGGGGATGAGGATGAGAAGAATAGCTTTGATGAGCGTATTTTCTCAGACAAAAAAGAGTTGTTCGATTGCCGATTCTTGCAACATGATTGTAACGTTCGTGTAATATGGTTTCCTTTGATTTCGATAAATTTGGATCTGGTTCACTTCTCGCAATCTTTCTCGCATTGCCAAGACGAAAACAGTTACAGACTGTTATATTTAGAGATAGCTTCACTCACTATCCATCGCGGGACATAAAGTATATGATGACTGCAGTCTCTATTTTGACTCTCCCCAATCATGAGAAAAATAACGATGTGGAAGCTCCCTCGAGAATTTGCGGGCGCCGGTGTTAGTATATGTACGGGGGCTGAGCGCCAACAGTCACAGTCTAGCGATGATTTCGCAGATTCGCAACAACTTACTTTTGGACGCACAAGAGGAGTACAATTGCAGGTACTTTGAATCGTCAATCTGTCCAAAATCGGGTCCAATTTCAAAATCGCACCCCCGTGGTATCGGGGTTCCCTAAGGTTTCGCAGTAGGATGCAAGTGCGTAGGACATCCATGGCCCTTTACCTATTCATTTATTGTTTAGTTTGGCCGATATTAACGGCGTTCCCATCGACTGGGAATCTCGGGGCGACGCGCACATGGCATTCGGTCTCTTATGCATCGCGTATGCCTTCGTGGCCATTCCACTGTACTACGTGACGGCGACGATCATCTGGAGCATGCGAAAGACGCACACTTACAAGGTTGTTGTTGTTATTGGTTTTGTTGTTGTTGTTATTGTTTTCCCCTTTTCAATTATCCAATGTATACAGGTGTTTCCAGATAATGTTCTACCTGGCTGTGAGCGATATCGGCACGTTGTTCTGTAATTCGCTCATATTCGGGGTTCTGCTGATGAATGTTGGAAAATTCTTAAAACATTTTTTTTAATTTACAAATTAATGTTGAAGGGCGAAGTCTACTGCAAGCATCCGAAGCTCAACTTTGCGTACGCAATCATAGCGATGTGTAAGCATTTTCAAAAATGTATAAAACATTAAAAACTGTGTAGTTTTCTTCATATCCTCCTGCTGTACGTGTATGATGCTCGCATTCAATCGATTCATCGAATTTCTTTCCCAAAAATGGCTACGGATCATCTTCGATGTAGTCGAAACGCACATGAAATCAAGCAGAAAAATAAATATTTTAGGGTTCGAAGACCTGGTTTCTTCTCTCTTTACCCTTCTCTTATGCCGTTTTTTCCGCGCTATTTACGCCCTTGTTTTTCTTCGATTCTGTTACGCACACAGTGCAAGTTAATCCGCGAATCACTGATAAATATGAGGTCAGTAATTGCGAAAATACTCTGATCACGAAAATAATTGCAGTACTACAGCTACTTCCACATCTTCAACAATGTGATGAACCCAATCGTCATCTTCTCGCTGTATCTGATCATGCTGCTGCATGTGATGGTCAAATTTCGAAAAGTTAATTTCGAAACAGTTTCGAAAAAAACTGTACATTCAGGTAATCGATCTGCAGCAAGCTAATTCTGTCAATCGAGCAGCGCTAATGGTATATTTTCACTTTTGCCGATTATTTCAAATGATGATTGTGTCTCGTGGGAGAAGGCTGTCTTAATCTGGGGATATACTGATAGGGAGCAGCTGATGTATGAAAGCTACCTGAAATGAACAAACATTTCTTTCAGCTAACGATCCAATCGGGAATAGTGATCACAGTCCACATGGCCACCTGTCTCGGTATGTCGTAAAGCATAAAAATCAATTTAAATTAAATAATTTTGCAGTTTATGAACTCATCCAATTCATCGAAGCTACGCACATGATTCTCTACGCGGCGCATGTTGGATGGATGCTTATCCATGGTAAGTAAACTGTTAGGACGTCGCAACAAGAAAGGCAAGGATTTACGATAGTTGTTTTACTAATGAGTCGCAAACTAGGAAATGCCTCGTCTATGGAACGTTCTGCGTGAAATAATGAAAGTGATGGTGCACGAACAATCCCGGAGATGGTGCTGCCGTCTTCACGTCTAAACGGCTTCTTGCAGGCATTCCGCCCATCATTTACATGCTCTTCAATGCCTCTATCCGGCACGCACTCCTCGCCCTGGGAGGTACCCACTCGCAAGCTACAGTAATGTCACTCAGTCATCCGTCCACGAAGCAGCACCACGAGAGAGAACGAACGGCGGTAATCTGAAGAAGGCAATCACAATCAAACATCTATCATAAATCCTTCTCGTTAAACTGTAATAAAAATAAGCACTTCCGTCGGTTCTTGTCATCTGAAGAAGCCAGCTCAGATTGTTTCTCAGGCTTGATACTCGGAATGAATGAAATTGTGGGCTAATCCTTTTCTGATCTCTTGATTTTGTACATTGATCTCTTGGCTTCTACGCCTTTGATCATGTGAATTCGTTATTGCAATACGATGGCTTCCTAGTCAACATCCAGCTGCACACGTGAATTCGAAATATAGCCCGATTGTAACCAATAGCATTTATTCCATTTGTACTCTGAGTGAATTATGCTCGTGCGATAAATCTCGTTCTCTTGAACTCTTGCGATCACTTGATTCGTGTTCTCATGACCAGGAATTGACAAGGAAGGGCAGTGCAACAACACAGCTTGTTTACCCCCTCCCCCCCCCTCTACGTAGAATGCGTGTGTGCGTGCGGTCAAAAGTGCGGAATTATTCACATTTCTCGTTATATTTTCTGCCATTTTACGCTCATTTGGAGTGTACTTGGGGCAGAAACTACACAAATTTCTTCCGCGATCCATTGCTTATTTTCGTTCTGTTCCTGCTCTTGAAAATCTGCCCGTGGATCGTGTAGTATCGTGTTTACACTTAGTGCGTACGCGATAAAAGACTTTTTATTGACTGATTCTTTGCTCCAGAAATGGTCAAGTGTCTGATTTGCGACCGACCGACGGAATCGACACATCTCGGAATTGACGCGTGTCATGCTTGCACTGTCTTCTACAGGTACATTGAAAATTTATAGCAGATATTCTGAGATGATCGCCAGAAGATTCGAGTACTGTTTAGGCGCAATCGCATTCGAGAAGGCGAACTGGAATGCGCCACGGGAAATCACAATTGCATGGATAACAAAAGTGAGCGCACGGGATAGGCTCGCATTTTTACCTCTTCCTGTTGCAAAATCGATGTAGATTCGAGATTTCCCGTAACTCTTCACTACAGAAACGATGATTTCGTGCCGAAAGTGTCGTCTGGATCGGTTCAAATCTGTGATGCGCGCTGGGCGCGAGGAGAACACGTCATTCCTGCTGGCGGCCGCGCAAGATAAACAAGCACTTTCTGCAGAAATCGCCAAACAGCTTATGTGAGTAAACAACGGCCACTGTAAAAGGGCGAATGCTATGCTTACAGAAAGCCCAACTCGATCATTGAGAGTATCAGAATCAATCGCGGGTACGTTTGACGCATTCGTATCGTTAAAAC
>LS557912.1:706714-719991 GCA_900490775.1 Pristionchus maxplancki
ACAATTATTAATCATTCAGGAAATTATTCCTTGCACGTCGCATTTCATGGACGAAGGCATGAATATACTACTGATGGGCATCATCAAATACATTCCCAACATTTTCCCAGAATTCCGAACGCTCACAAAGCTTGACAAAGTAATTTCGTATGTCATTCCTACCTGAAAAAATATTCAGGCACTGCTTATTCGCAGCTACCTGCAGATGTTTCACATGTTTGACTCCGAATTGAGATTAGGGTTGTCAAAATGAAGAGGAGAAATGAAGACTTCATTCCCTCTCTCCCCTAGCGAGGGGATCGGCGTCATTCTTCATTGAAGAGGGGGCCGCGCGGTCACCTCTTCAATGAAGAGGGGCGAGCTCTTCAATGAAGAGGTTATTCGCAAAATGGCTCTAACTCGAATTGTAATTGATCTTTCTACTTGAAACTTTAAAGTAGGCTTCTATAAGTCATGGTTTGCCATATTGCGCCTTTTTCAATCATTTTTGAATCATTTGAGCAACGATTGACTGACAATCAGAGTTTGGTGTCTTCCATGATTTAAATCCATTTTCTACAGCGTAGAATTGACATTGAGAAGTCTCTGATACTTAAAATGTTGTAAATAAACAAAAGATCATTGATTATTCTCAAAAGATCATTGATTTAGATTGACAAAATCGTATCGTGGAGGTTTGAGTTACCGAGAATCAGCCAATAGATAGCTCTGGAGAGTCAGCGATATATAAATTTGCGATAACGCACCGCGTAACAACTTACTGGAGGCTGACCTAAAATTTGAAATGAAAATATCTATTTACATTCGAGTTAGACCCATTATTTTGAACACCTCTTCATTGAAGAGCTCGCTAGGCCGCGCCCTCTTCAATGAAGAGGGGGAATGAGAGGGGAGAAATTGCCTCTTCATTCGTACTCAATCTCTTCATTTTGACAACCCTAATTGAGATCCCTGCTGAAATTCGGAGAAGCCTCGTTTCAGTGCGATTACCGCTTTCAAAATGCCATTTTCGAAAATAATTTACGATTTTCAGCACCTTCGGTAGCTACACGACCTTTTTCTCCGCTGCTTACGCCGACTATTTCTTCAGCGACATTCCCGACCAGACAAGTGCAATGATTGCAGCAAGGTAATTTCGAGCCGAAATCTCGCGAATTCTAAGATTCATTCAGAACTTTCCGCGAGAATGTCCAAGAAAACATCACCAGGACTCAAAAGAGGATTTATCGAATAAATCCCACCGAAGAGGAATGGCTCGCCCTTATTGGTCTCGCCTTCTGGAGCGTCGGTAGGTTGTTGTTGTTATTGTTTTTTCTGTTTGTTGTTGTCGTTTTTGTGTGATCTAGATTATCAATTTCCCTGCAGAGAACATCGAGGCCAGCGAGCAGCTGCTCACGCTCGCCTCGCACTATCGAACCGCAATCATTGCTGAGCTCTCGGACAACTATCGCCTTACTATTGGAAAGGAAAGGGGCGCGACGAGAATCGGCGATCTGCTGTGCATTCTGCAGGATGCGAAGGTTAGTTCTGTCTCTCCTCAATTCGCGTGCTCTCTCGTCCGTTAGAGATTAGAGATGATGAAGGAAGGGGTGAGGGAAGGCCCTGCCGCCCTCGCACGGCAAGGAATGAGAGGGAGGGAAGGGGAGGGGGAAATAGGCAAACCCTTCCGGAAGGGGTCGACCCCTTGCGGAAGGGGTGAGGAGTGGAATAGGCCGTGTTCGTCCGTTTGACGACGTAATTGATTGCCAATCGGCATGGCATTTGCATAGACGCTTGTAGATAGTATGCTGGGCCCATTTTAAACAGTTTTTGAATATGAGCTCTTTTGGAAATCGGTAGTTCCCCGGGTTTCCCATCCCTCTTCGTTGAACTTTCTTCTCCATGAGGTTTCAATCGTTAGCTAGCGTATACTAGACTTCTTTCAACAGTTCTTAACTCCGTTACTATAATCCAATATTCAGTACCCTACTACTATTTCCGAAATCAGGCAACCGTAAGCCTGTCTACAGTACCCCAGTATACCATACACCGTTACCGTAATCTCGCCTTTCGCATCTCGCCATCGTATTTCAGTCTACCGTTCATAACTACCGTATCCCAGTTTATTGAAGAGAGTATCAGATTACCGTACACCGCTACCGTAATCCATCTACCGTCCGCTACCGTAATCCATCTACCGGCACTCGTTTGCAATCTCTGCAGAGATTCCTCACAATCAATCGAATGCAGTAACCGAGACTATCATATCCATATCCTAGATTGCGTATCCTGCAATGCCATGAGTACCGTAGCCCTGAGCACCGTACCCCGTAACCTATGAGCGGTTGACTGTCTATAAAAACTGAGAACGACTGGAATAAGATGACGAGATACGGAATGCAAGAGTACTGTAACGGTGTACTGTATACTGGGGGTACTGTAGACGGCTTACGGTTGCCTGATTACGGAAATGGTAGCTGAATACTTAATTTGGATAACGGTAACGGAGTTAAGAACTGTTGAAAGAAGCCCAGGATGATCTGGCTAGCGGTTGAAACCACAGAGAGAAGAAAGTTCAACGGAGTGAGATGTGAAAACTGGGGAATTACCGCTTTCCAAGGAGCTCATATTCAAAAATTATTTAAAATGGGCCCAGCATACTATCTACAAACGTCCATGCAAATGCCATACCGATTGGCAATCAATTACGACGTCAAACGAACGAAAACGGCCTATTTCCCTCCTCACCCCTTCCGCAAGGGGTCGACCCCTTCCGGAAGGGTTTGCCTATGTCCCTCTCCCCTTCCTCTCATTCGTCGCCGCGCCGCGCACCCTTCCCCCTTCCTTCATCATCTCTATTAGAGATGTCCGACGGATTTTTTTCAGAGAGCCGAGGGGAATCTGAAGTCCGAGTACAAGATCTATCGCATGCTCGACGTCTTCGATGAGGACACGTTGATGTATAAGATGCAAGTGCATCGATTGACCGAGAATGCCGCAATAACTCAATAATACGTGCTTGGAAGGACCCAAATGACCAAAATAAATATTTTTTGTTTTGCAAGTTTCTCGAGTGTGCACAGCATCTTTTATTTCACCAAAAATCCCCGATTTCCGAAAATGGAATGGAAAAACAGTGGGGCAGTACAAATGGGTATTTAAAAGCAAAACAGGGTATTGACTATGCATTTGTTCGCTAGTAAATCAGCTATGAAAACCCCATCTTTTCCACAATATTCATGTTCCAAGTCACTTTTTAACTCTACATTTGAGCAACTTTCGTAGTTACCGGGATCTCTACTTCTAATTCAAATTTAATGGTTGTTTGTCGCTTCGCATAGCTTCCGGAATCGTTATGAATCTGTTCTTCGACTCGCCAAACACGAGAATTGAAGTAATGAGGACATACATTTCCCCCTCTCTGTCAAAGAGCATTCACTAATGTGGCAATCTGTAGTGCGCGAGTGCGTGATTTCTGATCGTCAAATGGTCGAGTGGTGCGTGCCAATCGTTTTGTTTTCCTCTTTCCTTCGCTCATAATACTCTATTTTTTTCTTCCACTCAATGGCTATTCTGGCAGTTTGTAGCTCTAATTTTGGTCTTGTGAACCCTTCTTTGAGTTGCGTAATTCGGTCATTGCACGATGCCATACGTTGAGATGCGAATTGTCACGTTTTTCTCAGTACCTCACACATTTACCTTCTCGGTTTCCTCTCCAGCTATGCCGGCCGATTGTCTCGTCTGCGGCAAACCAACGACCTCAATGCACATGGGCATGGACGCGTGTCGAGCGTGCACCGTTTTCTATCGGTGAGTTGTTGTTTTGACACTCCATTTTGGGCACGCCTGACGCGTACAACAAACACACATTGTACGACATCAGATGTTAGCACGGATTCTGTTCTTTGTTGCTTACCGCATGTTATTCAGAAACAAAACCCGATTTCAGACGTCATCGGGGCATGGATCGGCTGCAGTGCTTGGCGGAGTGTGGGGATCGACCCTGCATCGACAGTCAAAGCAAGATTTTTATTACACTTTGAAAAACCGCATGCCTCGAGAGAAAGCATGCGAAACGTAGAGACGGCGTGCTGTGTTTCGAACGATGACGACGAAGAACAGCCATGCACAACATTCGCACGCAATCACCATGAGCACTGTAGATCCTCTAGACGAAGGAAACAATGAAGCGTGTTCTTATTGTTGCCAATTATTGCAGAGCGCGTATTCGCGTGCCGCAAGTGTCGTCTGGACCGATTCGAAGCAGTGATGAGAGCGGGAGAAGGAGTTGACTTCGAATCATCATCGCAGCCTCCTGCAGACGACAAATTCGATTCAATGATGCAGCAATTGATGTGAGCTCCAGTCTTGTTTTCCTCAGTATATTTCAGATTCAGTTACTCGAAACCCCAGGCTTCTCATTCCTCGATTATTGAGCGGATTCGAGTCAATCATCGGTGCGTTTTTGAACAATCGAAAAGTTATTTCCGATTTTCAGCGCCCTTTCAGCTTTTAGGCGTGAGGGCGAATTGAGGCGGCGTGGAATCTTCATGAACCCTGTAGACGCGCGCGAGGGGAATTATGTGAGAAACGAGAGAAAAATTCAGAATTGGGAGCCAATAATTGTCTCTATTTCAGGAAATCATTCCCTGCACGTATCAATGCATGAACGAGGGCACGAAATTACTGGTTGCTGGTCTCTTTGACTTTGTACCGGCCGTTTTCCCCGAGTTCAGTGTTCTTTCGACGAATGACAAGGTAATCATCAGAAATTTGAAGAACGATAAGCGGAAATTGCAGTGGCTGCTCATTCGCAACTATCAGAAAATCTTCCATTGTGTTGATGCCGAGTGGAGGGCCTTACGGAGATTCGGGAAGAAATCCTTTTTGTGGGTAACTTTATTAATTCGGTTGATACTGAGACAGGTTTTCAGCACATTTGGCACATATACGACCTTTCTGTCGGGCGATTTTGCCGAGCATTTCTTCAGTGATTGTCCAGATAAGAAGAATTTAGCGGCTGCTGCTAAGTGAGATTTATCTATTTATTCTTTTAATTTCATAAATCCTCTCAGAACTCTCCGTGAGTGCATCGAGGAGAACATTCCGAAAGTGCAGAACGAGATTTATCAAATTGACCCTAGCGAGGACGAATTTCTAGCAATGATTGGCCTGGCGCTTTGGAGTGTCGGTGAGAAATTAGAATCGTTTGAAATTGGAATTATCGATATTTCCAATCAGAGAACCTGGAGCCCAGTGAACAACTTCTTGCTGTGGCTTCCCGTTATCGAAAGCTAATCATCACTGAGCTCACTGCGCAATATCACAGAACTATCGGGGAGGAGCAAGGCACCCCCCGACTCGGGGTTATTCTGTGTCTGCTGCAGGAGTTTCGGGTGCGTTTTTTCTCTTGTATCAGCACTTTTTTCTCGAAACCTAGGTGGTTCTTTTCAGAGAGTGGACATGAATCTGAAGTCGGAGTACGAGATTTACCGAGTGCTCGATGTTTTCGATGACGATACGCTGATGTACAGACTTCAAGCCCATCGATCGCAAGAAGTGTCGTGATAAATCCAGAAATATAAATATTTTGAGAATGAAATTCGTTGATAAATCATTTTCAAGCAGCGCTAAAGTTCTCTCAATGTAAAAGTGCATTTATCTACTGCTCAGAGTGATCAAAAAGTCAAGATACGAGGACAAGGACACGGAATAGTGAGAGTAGAGAGGGCAATAACAATACAATGAATACTGATGAGAGATCATCCGTACCTCTTTGACCACACTAGGCGAATATGTGCAAAGGAAAACAATTTTTTTCTTTCTTTTCGTGGTTTTCCCATCTTTATTTTTCACTTTTCCCTTCGACTTTTGGCAATAATTTAACTCGAGCAGATGCCCAGTATTTTTCACTATTTTAATTGCTCATCTCTCAAATTGTTAACCCGTGACAGTTAATCGCTAATTCGAATTTAAATATGTTTGCAAATCGGAAAAGTTATCCGGAGAACTGTGAACACTGGTCGCTCATTTGATACAGGGCAGCGTAGTGTGGCAGCGATTTGTGATCGTTAATCGACTATTGAATGTATTTTTCATAGGCAGCTGAATCTTTGGCAGAAAATAGGCACTCTTTTTCATATTCAATTACGCATGATACAATTCATATTTTTTCTCTCTCTCTCTCAGCTCATTCAATACGTCAGCACCATTACTTTTCTTCTATTCAGACTCCACTATACATCGATGACCTTCTCCTGTCTCGTCTGCGGTCGACCATCCGAAACCACGCACTTGGGCATGGACGCTTGCCGAGCGTGCACGGTGTTCTATCGGTTAGTTCTATCGCTTTCTAAAATACAAAGGCGTCAAAAAATTATTTCAGGCGTCACCGTGCCAAGCGTGATCGAATGAAGTGTTTTTCAGACTATGGAAATCGCCCCTGCATCAACTATCACTTGAGCGGTAAATTCTATTCATGCCCGTAACGAATAAACAAGTCAGATTCAGAGCTCACATTCGCGTGCCGTAAATGTCGTCTGCGTCGATTTGAGGATGTGATGAGAGCGGGTGCGGGGGACGCATCGGCAAACACGAATATCTCCCCAACGCACTCAAATAAACAGAACGGGACGATACAAAATCATTCACCACTTGAGTGTTCGATCATTCAGCGTATTAAAGCTAATCATCAGTCAGTTTCTCTTTCGATATAAATATGCCACGTCTGCTTCAGTAAACTCTCCGCATTTCGTCGGTCGGGCGAGCTTAATTTTCGAGGGATTCGCATGAATCCTGCTGAGGTGAACCGCGAGAACTATGTGAGTCTGCCCTTGAATAATCGGTTATGATTTTAATGTAAATATAAAATCTTAAAAAATTTGTTATTTAAATTAATCTGATATTTCTCAGGAGCTCGTCCCTTGCACGTATCAGAGTATGAATGAGGGTACACGTATACTGATCGGAGGTCTCTTCAATTTCGCGATGGCATTGTTTCCTGAATTTCGAATTCTCTCGACATCTGAAAAGGTTGAATACTAAATTACACAAGAGGCAAATAATAAAGAATTTGAAGTGGCTGCTCATTCGAAACTATCAGAAGATCTTTCATTGCCTTGATTCGCAGTTGAGAGCGCTGAGAAGATTCGGGAAGAAATCATTTTTGTGCGTACATTCCAATATTCTGGAGCTCAACAAATACCGTTTTAGCGCTTTCGGCACCTACACTACCTTCCTTTCTTCACGATTTGCGGACGATTTCTTCAGCGATTGTTCTGATCAGCGGAATGCGAAAGCGGCAGCAAAGTCAGTGGATTAAATTAGAAAAAAACGAAAATTCGAAACTCTGCAGAACTCTCTACAGCTGCATCCAGGACAACATAGCCACGGCTCAGAAGCACATCTACCAGATTGATCCTAACGACGACGAATTTCTCGCGTTGATTGGGCTCGCGCTGTGGAGCGTAGGTGAGAAAAATACGATTAATCGTCTCTTCATTTCACGCACTCTCTCACAGATCATAGGGGCGAAAGAGTGTATGCAATGAAGAGACGATTACGCGTATTTCGAACTCTAATTCAGACAACATCGAGCCGAGCGAGCACCTTCTTGCTATGGCCGCTCGCTATCGCACGCAGATTGTCACTGAACTAACGGCGCATTATCGTCGATCTGTGGGGGACGAGAAAGGCGCAGGCCGCATCGGATCGTTAATGTGCCTGCTGCAGCATCTCAGGGTATTTCTGCTTTCCTTCTGGTATGTTAACTTTACGAGAACATTCGATTTCAGAGAGTGGAGATGAATCTCAAGTCAGAGTTCGAGATCTACCGCATGCTGGACGTGTTTGATGACGATACGCTCATGTACAAACTACAAATTCACAGATGAAATAAACGGCAATAAATGAATGTAGTATACTAAAGAAGTACACAGATAAAACAAATTCACAGAAAAAATACCAGCAATAGATTTCGATGAATGTAGTATACTAATGAAGTGCTGTAGAAAAGCATGTACTTTTGCACGCGCTCCTTAGCATTCTGTGCATATATATAGCAAAAGAAATCGCTGGAAAACGTGACTGTGTGCATTGTGTACAGACAAAATTCAATGTGTGAAACTGAGAGAGGACTCGCTGTGAATGCAACGCCAGCGATTTCTATCTCAAACCGGTCTCGCTCCTTTGATCTTGTAGGAATGCGCGAAGCAACAACGTGTTCCCATTCAATCAAATGCTATCATACTTCGCGTCGAATAAATAGCTCCAGCAATTATTGCAAATCAAGAGTGCAAGGAGTGCAAATGCATGTCCTATACTGCAATATCTGCCTACTTTTGCTGCTGCATTCGGTAACCGCCGAAGATGATCCCGAAGCCTACATGAACGGGGTAAGATCGGGCACATTTCAGTTTTCTCAGAATTTTCTGCAGTTCGAAATGATCAGACGTTGGGACTGCCCAGCACAAACCATGACGTTATCACATTGGATGGCTACATTCTGAGCATGTTCAGAATACCGCGTGGACGATTCGCCGAGCGCGGTATGCCATTTTTTGCTTTATCATTTACGAAGAAATCACAGACGCATCCTGCACCCGACCGGCGATTCTGCTACTGCATGGACTGTCGGGAAGTGCGACTGCATGGTTACTCAATCCGCCGGAATCGGCCCCGGGTATGGCACGAATCGATTTTCGAAAGTCATAGCCCTGTGAAATTAAGGTTTCATCCTGGCCGACGCAGGATTTGACGTATTCCTGGGCAACCATCGCGGGACGACCTACAGCAAGCGCCACATCACGCTCGCTCCCTGGAACAACAGATTCTGGCAATTCTCGTTTTAGGCAGCATAGTTTCGAAAAGAGCACCGTGCCGCAGACTGGACGAGCTGGCAAAGGACGATACAACTGCGATGATCGACGCAGTCATCAAATTGACCGGACAGGCAAGCATTTATGTGGCGGGCATCTCGCAAGGAACCGCAATTGGCTTCATGACTCTCGCTGATAATCCGCAGTACAATAATAAGGTATTTGCATATGGGGTATCGCTCATCGCAAGTCGAGATGCAGGTGAAGGCTCTGTTCCAACTCGGGCCGATCGGCACTGGCAGCTACATGCGCGGTCCTGCCAGCATCTTGGGATTCTTGTACAATACTCTGCACCCAATCGCGCGCTCACTTATTCATTCATGCAGCCACTCTGTCAGATAGCGTTCGAAATACGGGTAACCGTCTCTTAATTTTGCACACTCTCTCGTCTCTCAGACCGGTGGGAAAGCGCGTTAAATGAAGAGACGATTACCCGTATTTCGAACTCTATCTGTCAGATCTATCGTCTCATTGGGTCGCACAAACTCGGCTGGCAGTGGGCGTTCATCTATCGAGCACTAATCAAACTCTGCAATGCCGTGCCTCCGATCGGACCAACGGTGTGTAGCCATCCTTCACGAACCCCTAAAAGTGGATTCAGGTCTGCTAATTTGCTTTCAATATCATTGCCGGACCAACGATGCGCCCGCTCAACATGGTAGACTAAACAATAATAAACATAAAATACTTATTTTCGAAAATAAGTCACGCCTGCCGACGTATGCCTCGCACGTGCCCAACGGCTTCTCCACGTGGCAATTGCTGCACTGGGGGCAGGTGAGTCGTCGTTTGGAAACTTCGCGTGCCCCGAGAATATTTAGAATATTTCGATTTTCGAACTCTACATTAAAAAATAGTCCTAGGGCATTTCCTTCAGAATTGGTAATTTGTAAGTACGACTGCATGTGAATTCTCTCAGATAGTCTCTCATAAGACTGCTGAATTGACGGCAAAATCGCGCAGAAGCAGAAAAAAACGAGCTAACCGTTCAGATGATCTCCAAGAACGAGCTCACCCACATGGGCCACAACCCGCTGGAGAACGTGCAGCGCTATGGACTGGTTTTTGTTTAGAAATAGCTGCAAAAAATGCAATACTTTCAGGAACGGCCGCCACTCTACAACTACAGCAACGTTGACGTGCCCGTGTACCTCTTCTGGAGCGGCGACGACTACATTACGAGCGCCGAGGAGGTCGAAAACCTGGCAACGAACCTGCTCAGGAGGGAGGTGTTCAAGGTTCGGACTGCCGTCTTTTTTTTTATTCGGACACAAATAACGAGATGCATCATAGGGGAATTCTCTCAAAAAAATACCTCGCTGTAGAGCTCGAAATATGGTTCACCGTCCCTTCATTCCCCATGCTCTCTAGTCAGTCGACCGGGCGAAAGAGTGTGCGAAATGAAGAGACGGCGACACGTATTGCGAGATCTATCTCTCCGATTTTAGGGAAGCGTGGAAATTCCCGGGTACGACCACACCGGATACATTCTCGCTCCGGACGTCGCAGAGAAAGTGTTCGATCCGATTGCGAAAATTGTACGAGATCAAGAGAAGGATATGTGCATAGTGACGTTGTATCGTCAATCACCGAGCGCCACTCAATAAAGCCCTTCAATAATTGTATAATTTGATTGTATGGTATAAAAATATACACCATTTGCTCTATGAGAGGCAGGTTTTTAATCATTGTTCCTTTATAATTGTCTTGTCGCTCGTCGTTTTTTCACAGTCACAATATTATATCGCGGTATTTGTATCATACAATCTGAATGTAAAAGCAATGATTACGAACAAGCAACATGCATAATGAGCGATGTTGAGAATGGCACGAAATTATGAGATTACCGTTTTTAAAAAGATAAAAGAAAAACTGACACGCGAGTGGCGCGATTTTTTTTTATTTTTCCAACGTCGCCTATTAATTATAGGATAGCTAGTGTTCAGCAAGAAAAAAATCTCAAAGTCGCAACAACATCTATCTTCCTGTTGAGAATCGTGTTTAAAAAATATTGTTGCAGATAGAATATAATGATTTTTTTAAAATTCTTTATGAGCAAGCGCTCTTGATCAAGTGGTATTTCATTCACTAGTTGGTCTATGAGAGGCAGTTATTTGGTCATTATTCTTTTACAAATAAATTGTCTCTCGTAGTTTTTCACAATCACAGTATTATCAGGATAGTTGTATCATAAAATCTGAATGTGAAAACATAAAAATTATTTTTTTTTTGTTCAAGACATGCCAACTCCGATCGTAATCAGCGCTGTTCATTACGCAATTTCCTCGTTCGGAATGCTTGCCAATATCGTTCTTCTTTCCGTTATCACATCGAAGACTCCGATTCAAATGAGGTATTCTTTTGAATAGAGTAACTAAAAAAGAAGCTAAATTAAAGAACATACGGTGCAGTGTTGGCTACGTCGGCTATCAACGGTTTTATCACGACCGCCACCAGCTGCACCACATTTCACAAGTGCCTTTCCGAATAAGTGTACAATACAAAATATTAATTCAGAACGGAATTCGACCTTATCGGCGCCTTCATTGGTCCATGCACTCTTATCTCTTCCTCGTTTTGCGATAATTTGTTCGCAATTTGTTTGGGTGGAATCCCGTATATTGCGTTGAATCTCGCTCTCTGCTTCTATTATAGGTTGGTTACGTTATTAAAATTCGAATTAAAATTGAACAATTCCCGGTTATGCGCAATTCGAAAGGGTCCTCTAAGCGCACGGCAAACAGTCGCTGCCCTTGTTCTAATAAGCATGCCTTGTCTCGTTATCGCGGTTCAGTGTTAAATCATGACGCCGTGTCCAATTACCAGTTCCAGGCTACTTATGTTGAGATAGATGCTGACTATTCAGAAGGCGTCGTATTCAAGCTCAACAATTTGTCGTCGGTAGTCGTCGATTCCAGCTTCATTTACGCTGGTTTGTGTTGTCATTCATCAACCAATAATAGTTATACATTTCAGAGTTCAACGAAATGCCCTGCGTTGTGGCGGCTGCTGTAACGACGCTGTCGCTGATCATCTCATACATAATTATTGTTTTCGTATTTATCAAAATTCGAACTTCTCTGGCAGAAGCAGAAAACACGATAAGCGAGCGTACCAAGGAAGCTCACAAAGAGATAATAAAAGTTTGTTTACTGTGAGTGAAGTCGTGCGACATAATTCAGGGACTGACCATTCAAGCCTGTCTGCCTGCTATCAATGGCTTGGCGCTTCTCCAATTTTTTTTGTCTCAGGCATTCAATCAATCCAATTTTAACGGCTACGAACTAATGGTAAATTATATAGAACGATCATCTATTTTTCTTCATTATTAGATTGATTTTAAAAGAAACTGTTGCATCTTCGAGCGCTTTTTGATAATTTCAGTTACATTTGCTCAATTTTTTAGTACATCGAACTCCTTATCTTTCTACACACAGCTGTGACTCTCTATTTTGTGCGCCCTTATCGAGTGTTCGTATTTCAATGTTTTCAAATTTCAAAAATTCATATTTTCAGCGCAATTGCGAATATTCTGCGACCGCACAGAAAAACGACCGTACTCTCTCAATCTGTTGTGACCGAACATTGAACTCGCACTCGAATAAAAATTTGCACTCGCACTTGGATAAAAATTTGCAAAAAAGATTCGCAAGAATTTAAACTAAATTAATTACGGTTAGTTTATGCACTGCTGGTAGCTTCGTGGACTTCGGTAGAAACCTGAAATGGCCGGTCTCGACAGTCACTCGGCATATCAGAGAAGGCCGATAATCCAGCATTAGTTGACTCGAAGCGAGCATCAGTTGAACAACGGGAACGAGGGGTCTTCGATGTGGGCATTTCGAATTTAGAATGGCCTTTTTGAGTCGGAATTCTCATTGGATCCGGAATAATGGATTCGGGGTATCAACACTTCTTCTGCTGCAAAAAGGACGAAGCTGACGATGTCGAGCATCTGAATTCGTTGCTGAGAGCCGAAGTCGTCAATGATTTCATAGTGGCCATAAAAATATCGTACTCAACTCAATTCTGTGCCCAACTGTTGGTCAATAATGTCATTATCAAGCTGTCGAGGATCACCAATTTTTACAGTTTTTTTCGGTCAAGTTCTCAGTCAAGTCTTAGACCTCTCAACTACAATACAGGTAAATACAGGTGGATGAGTTACATGTATTTCACATTCTATTTCACATATGAGACGAATCGCGAGAGGTTCGACCACCCCTGTGCGATCCGCCAAAAGTTTTTCGTATCAGCCCTCAAAGTTGACCTAAGGTACTTCGAACGATGCTCTTTCAAACTGCGCTTCAGGAATTTTGATATCGGGTCTAAATTTCGCAATACGAAAGATCAAAGATCAAGTGTACAGTAGGTTTTCGCAAAATACGCGTCACGGAAATGATCATAACTCGGCTCAAAATA
>LS557912.1:722736-775205 GCA_900490775.1 Pristionchus maxplancki
TTGCGAAAACCTACTGTACACTTGATCTTTGATCTTTCGTATTGCGAAATTTAGACCCGATATCAAAATTCCTGAAGCGCAGTTTGAAAGAGCATCGTTCGAAGTACCTTAGGTCAACTTTGAGGGCTGATACGAAAAACTTTTGGCGGATCGCACAGGCGGGTCGAAAATGGGTGATTTTCTCGCGATTCGTCTCATATGCAATCCATTTTGCTTCTAAAAATAGTAACATACGTATCTCCTCTGATTCTTACATTAGTCATTCTCAAAGAGTCATTCTCAAAGTTCTCAACCATTCTCAAAAACTTTTTCTTGTCCTGCTGTTTTTTTTCATTTGATTAACACCTTAAAAAAGATAGATCGAGAAGATTTCTTTGTTTTTCAAAACGGTTTATTCACAAATTACTTTTCTTTTTGTCTTACACGAAGCAAAGTATTGTATTCAAGCGATTCTGGGATTCTAGGGACAAAGCAATTGATTGTATTCTAGCGATTCTAGGGATTGTGTAGATATTTGTTTTTGTAATCTATCGTACCGGTTATCGACTGGTATGTCTCTTTCAATTTTGAAATTGGGAATCAGATAGTAAAAATTCCAGGAACGTCGTTTCACGAGTGATTTGAATCATAATGTTCGTTCGTCCTCTTTCCGCGCCAGTTCATTCTTTTCTTCTCGGTATTCGTTATACCCTGTCAATGGCATCTACAATATTCACTATTCTCACAATCTTCATAATTGTCTCATGCAAGAGCGGACCGAGCAAAAAGTATTCATCGCTTATACTTTGTCTGGTGGTAAGCTGTTAACATTTGGAAGTTTACGAGACAAACAGCAGAGCGTGGCATTAATAAGCGACCTGCATTTCCAACTAATATTTGATCCTTTCTACTACTTTCCAATTCCGTGTATCGTAAGGTATCAACAGCAAATATTAGAAAACCCTACAAGACATTTAAGATATGACCCGTTGTTTTCCATCTCCGGGAGCAGTTTAACACACGCTGTGAGCATTGCCATGGAAAGCAAATTTAAAAAAAGACTAACTGCAGATTGTTTCATTTCTAGTTATTTCATCAGAAGTTATTCTGTTTATCGCTTGTTTCCTACACAGACATCAGGTATTCTTTTCAAAAGAGACATACCGTCGATTTTTTTGTTCTGGCCGTAATGATGCCCGGCTCACGCTGGTCATTGACACCTACTACCCAATTAATGTCATTATTTATCTCTGCATTAATTATTCTCGCTATCCCGCCATTATTTGCTGTATGAATTTAACTTAAAAATTGTCTTCTTTAAAAAAACAAATTGTAATTACAGAATACAGTTGAATTACCTGGAACTATAAAACTGTACCGAGAGGGCAGTGAATTTTTGACCTTTTTGCGATTTTTTTCAATATCGTTTTATTGAAACCGTGCTCCTTTTCCAGATGTTATCACCTGAGTGGTCTGTGGACGTACTCTCCCGCACAGACTGTTTCAATACTAATAAGTTTTATCTGTTAGCCATGTTCACTGCTCTTTTACTCTTCTTTGTCATCTTCATATCCTTTTCAGTGAGTTTCACGGTTTTCCATTTAATTTCAGAAGAATCACATCAAGTTGTGATGCAAACGAAACGAATTTAAACGGAATCAAGTTAAGGTTGTGTATCATACGCTCACAACGCTCCGATCTCATTCCACGATGAGCAGCAAGATCAAGGAGTATCATCGAACGATGACCCGAGCAATCGTGCTGCAGGTATGGACATCTATTTTTCGAAAAAAAGTGGTATAATTATATGCAGGCTGTAGCACCCTTCCTGCTAGCCGCCGCTCCTGTGTCGTACACCGCAATTATCTACATTCTCAGCATTGACCCTACAGGTAAAAAAATGTAAAAAAAACAACTGTAGAAAAGACAACACAGCTGTTCAGTGGCAGTGCCAACATGCGTTGCTGTGGCCTCTTCGCAATCTTTCGTTCATTCTCTCACCGTTCTTCTAACGATGCCTGCGTATCGCAGACAGTTGATAGTTTACTTGGCTAGAGGAAAGGTAGGATATGAGCTCACTTTTAATTTTTGGATCATATATCGATTTTTTTCAGCAATCGTCTACGGTAAAATCAATTGTCAATTCGATGCCTTCCTAGCATTTTGTGGCAAATGTGATTTAACGAGTAAATATCTGTTACACAACTCTAAATGGCTATATCTTGTACAATATATTGTTATTTCTTTCGAGTCTTGATGTATGGACCACCACGTGAAATACCATATGAGGCCGGTATATATCATAATAGCCTATATTTTCCGGCTATTGAGGGTTTCAACGGCTTCGATTCTCAGTAATGATGGTGAACGGATAAAATAGATAGCAAAGTTCGCGCTCAGTAGATTCAAAAATAACTTGCATTCCGCATAGAACGTTGCTACCGTTTCGATTTTTTATGTCACCTGCTGCCGGATTGTATCTATGTTGCCCATCAACGATCCACAAATAGGTTTCAAATAAATAGGCTTGCAGCAAATCGTTAAAAAGAAGCGCAGGGAGATCCGATCCGAGTTACATCCCCGTAATGAAATCGTAATGTGAAATGGCATTCCACGACATTCTCGTACAAGTTTTTCTCATTTCATCATGAGGAATACAACACGTGTACATGTAATTTAACAATCAGTTTCGACTGTTTGCCGCGAGTTGATTGTCCCAGGAATCGGCGAGATCATTGAAGTAATATTCCCCCGCTTCGTGCGCTTGCATTACTTTGACAGCCACAGGAGTAGGAATGCATGGAAGACTGAAAACAATACGATTGGATCAAAAAGATGACTGCAGCTTCTGAGTTTTGCTTACTATCGGCTCAATTTCAATTGAAAGTCGCGTTTCCATAGCGAGAGGATAAACATCGCATTCATTGCTGTCATTAATCTGAACAGTGGTGATGCCTTTTAATTACAAATCACAATACGGGAAGCTATTTTTGCTCACACTGTATGCAGTAATTCAAATAATTCTGCGAACATAGATGATAGATTGTCGTCCTGGGAAGATTTCAATGCTGCAACTTTGCACAAATATTGAGACCCACTCTGTCCATATAATGAAAAGCGATAAGAAATACGCATGTGCCAGAAAGTGCCGCAATTCCGAAGATAATCGCAATATATACCAGCACCTGCCAGTTGGATTCAATTTCACTGTTATTTTGAAACCAACTCGAAAAACACGGAAGTTCTCAGCTAATTGAAATTTTGTGGAGAGCGAGAAAGCGACTTTCGATTGTGCTTTATTGAGATACGCACTGTTCCTTCGATAAATCGCAATTGCGATCTGAATCGCCAGGTTGGAACAACATTTTAAGACATTTTAAGAACATTTAAAAACTACTTACAAATGCGCCCGCCAAAATTAGTACGCCATAAATGTATAATATTGTGAACACTGTGTTGCTCACAAATCCTTGAACGACAGGAAGTTTTGCGTGAAGGAACTATTTGCATACCGGTCGAAAGTAGAATTGAAGAACAGAAACTGAGTGTGAGTGCGGCAGCTATTATAACATGCGATATATGAGATCTTTTGTGAACCTGGAAATGTGAAATCATACCCATAAACCGTTGCATTGAACCTCATAGTCTGAGATATAAATAGTAGCAAACAACCTTTCGAAAATCTGGAAAAGGCTCTGAATTTTCGATTTATCAGTTTTCATACTTACGAAGCCGATGAAAAGATTTGAAGTAGAAACAGCCTCGTAGATATGGAAGATAGATGATACGAGGAGTGTCAACGATTTCCCGCCTGTTCCAAATTTGAATAACCTAACTCAAGATTTAGTTGCAAACCATTCATATCGAGAACTCCTATTTCAAATAGCATAAGCGCAATTCGTGAACCCGTTAAAACGTAGAAATGTGACGCAAAAGCAATAGCAATCCTTGAGAAGTTCAAATGAATAGATGACTTCTGGAATTAAATAAAAAATTGAGAGTTGAAACGATGACGAACTTGAAGAAACATATTTATAGCGATAGTTGTTATCAGTAAGCCTTTGAAAAGTACCAAGATTTCAATGATTGTCATAATCTTTATAAGCGAAACACTCCAATCAGGCTTCAGACCGGTTACGCTGCCTGGTACAGCAAGAAATCTGTGGAGTGGTTAATTAAATATTGCAGATTGAAAGCTCACCTGCATTCAGCGTTCTTGAAACTCTCATCACAGTTGAAAAACATTCTCTGAAATAATCTGAATAGTAAGAAACAAACGTGCCAACTATTCTTGCGGATTGTTGTGGGGAGGCATGGGGAAAATTCTCGATTGATTCGAATGTAATTGCTTCTGATCTTTCGTCAATCCACCCTTTTCTGCCACACAGTGAATAACACAAGATCTTGATTACGTCACGTGTTCGATTCCGCAACCTATCGGAATCGAACCTCAAGCCGCCGGATTGCAAAGTAGATGCGCTACCACTACTCTATCGTCGCATGCTAGGGAGGGCTTTCCCGATCCCTCATGATCACTGTGCACTGATTTAGGCTCCGCCCCTATGTATTACTACCAGATTTCGAGTCGATCATGTAGGGAAATGATAATGCACCTTTTCAGCTCTAGAGCGGTTTACAGAAAAGATATTTACAAACGTCCAAACGTATGTTATTTGGGTCCTGAGGGACAGTTCGGCTACTGTTTTGACATTAGTTGATCAAAACGACAATCCACCTTGCGGTCTCTACCTAAACATAATGTCGATTTTCGGACTCTACATGAAAAGGTACAATAGGGCCATTTTTCTATCACAGTCTGCTAAAATAAGTCGTCTTGCGCTAAATACCGCTTGCTTCTCCAATGAAGATTGTCACATAGGCCACAAACAAGCTTACAACTCCGATTACGAGCACGCGTATTCTTGTAGGGAACAACAACAGTCGCACGCATGCGGGCAGCGAAATATTGGTGTCGTATTCAGTGAAATGTTCGAAACATTAAAAAAAATCATTAAGCTTTTAGAGAAGGAGAAATATGAATATTTTCGAAACTAATCTAACAACCCAGTGTTGTTACTATAGATGACCCGAACAAAAGTCGTGAAGCTCTCATGTTGATATCTCATCTCTGAATTGAGTTATGGTGAGTTGGCTGCGTGCCAAATTACCCTGATCCCAGGCAACGGGCGAGAGAGCGTGCGAAATGAAGAGAGCGGGATATACCCTCTGGCATAGTTGCCGTTTCGCATCCCTCCTTCTTTAAAATTCAATTTTTTTAAATCCCTGTAGCCAGTTCAAATTTTTTCACATAGATTGAAGCACGCTGACGAGAGGATTCCAAATCTAAATTTTAAGCCCAAACACGATTCAGATGTTCAGATTTTTGATTCAGATCGGAGTGGAGACGAATTGTACATAGAAAATGGTCAGACACAAGCACACTCATTCCCATCTCTCTCCTCTCTCTGCGCTCTCTCCTTTCCCTACACTCTCTCAGCAAGAAACAGGGAAAGGAAGGGCCGATACACGAAGAGGAGGGTAGGAGGATCGCGCTTCGATCTATGTGAAAAAATTTGAACTGGCTACAGAGATTCAAAAAATCGATTTTTAAAAATTATTTTAGAATTTCATGAAAAATGAATTGGACAGGCGTGATCAGCATCAAATTCTACACTGAAAACATTTTCCCATGAATTTAGCGACTTCACAGAAGGAGAAATTCCACAAAACCCGTTTTCGACGTGACGTCATCTGGAGCCAACGGGAGCTCAATATGGAAAATGAGGACGTCCATCGTCATCAGCACCCTCGAGAACCCCATAACCCAGAGTTTGATAAAATCGACATTTTTGGACTGTGCCAGACCCAGGCGAATCTGCTCGACTCTCTCGCAAAAGGCCTCATGTGGATATGATCTTCGCCGTTTGGCATTTCGTAAAAGTGATGAAAATGGGAAGCGTTTTATCAGATTTCTCACAGAAATCGCTTGGGATTTGTATAATGGTGATTCCCAAACTTATATTGAACATTAGTCGAACTCATGGGAGAATGGTGATAGAATAGCATATGCTTTCTTTTGAATCCCATCTATTCAGCGGATAGTTCGTCGTTAGCTTCAGTTGGTTCAATCCTGCGTCCAGATTTGAACAAATTATTGAGGTATCTGAAAGGAATTTCAATCTAAATATATTATTTTGCGCGATACTTTCTGTATGGTGGGATGAAGTACATGTTGATAAGCGGAGAGATGAGCGGGAAGATACTGGTAGCCTGAAATAATGACAAATTGCATTTGCATATCTAGATAATTTGAACTGTCACTGCTGAGAGTGAACTGCGAAAATGCATTCCAAGTTGGTGAGAGGTATTTCTAGGGAGAGAAGCGCTCACAACGTATACTGTTCTTTGCAGTGAACGCGAATGGACGATATCAAATGCGTCCAAAAGCCACAATACAACAGCAACAATGTAGCCTAGTGGAAGCAACATTAGAGCTGTCAGTGAACGATAAATTTTCTGATGGCTGTGAAGTCGAGCGCCGGTCTAAAATTTGGAGCGTAAAGGGATATCCTTTTTTGACACTTACCAATGACTGAAGTCTGCCAAAAAGTCTGCGACGAATGACGAAAATAGCTGCAAACCCAATAGAAACTGTTATAATAACAGAAAATGCTGAGAAACGAGGTAGACCATGGTCTACTATTCCACCAGAGAAGTTCAGAGTGCTAATCGTGGCATTTCCAATAAAAGAATATGTCTCATACGAGACCGATAAGAAGCATAGCAACTGGAAATGCGCAAGAACACGATATTATAATAATTTTGCTTACCATGCTGATTGCATAGTATGCTGCAACAACTCCTGTCATAATCCAAAGTCGACCTTTAATCGACGGAAGGTCTATGCCCGTCTTATTATTAGCCATCCAAAGCCGACAGATGAACGAGATCAGTAGAAGATGTACCGAATAGCCCGCACATTCGACTTGTCCAACTACAATACCAATGATAGTTGTTACCACAAATATAATTATGAATATACCAAAGAAAATGTGGCAAAATTGTTCACTGAGAAGCGTGCACGGCCCAATATGCACAGCAACCATGCTCCCAGCAACAACTTGTAACCTGAAAAGTATTTAGATGGGAAACTTAGTGCAATTAAAAATGCCTGGAAACAGTCATGAAGCTACAAAATGCAGAGTAAAAGTCCACGCAAGCAATATTGCGAAGAAGAAATGCGTATGCCGAGAGGTTTTTTGGAGTCCTCAATGAATTTTGTAAAATATTTAGACAATAATGAAAGTCACCTGTGCTTGATTATCCAAATCAAAAATAAGTTTGCAGACATTGCAAATACGTTGAGAACGCATAGCATAGCAATGTAAATTTTATCGTCGAGATCGAGCATTCTGGAAAGCATTTCGAATGAACATTCAATGGAATAGGCTGCTTGAGAAAATATGCTAACATTCACATCAAGTGCATTAGATTCAGCTTTCACATGTCTTCGAAAACAGAATATTTCGAAAGATAAAGTCATTTATCCTCCATTCGTAAGGTGACCGTTGATGCATAATGATATTTTGTAAAATGAAGGCATACACACCCAAACTCGAATAATGCATTCGTGATACATGACCGTAATATGAGCCCGAATAAAAGTAAAAATAAAAGAATAAAAGTGTATCACATAAATAAAAGATTTTAGCACTTAAACCGAATCTATTACTTTGCAGTCGCATGATTTTATGTGCGGGCCTGACTCAAAATTGCTGGGTGCGCCTTGTTCCGGGATTCATAAAGTCCAGGCAACCACAAATATCTTTGTGAAAAAATTCCACTAGATGTACTTTTTCACGCAGATTCCGAATTTCAAGGTCGCTTATGTTGACGCGATGAAAATGTTTTCAGGACAAATGAAAAACGATGAAAATCGGCATTTTCGACTTTTTATCGTTATCCCATCGTTTCGAAAATAAAAGCGTTTCTCCTATTTTGAAAATTTCGACATTTTTTGGGTCGACCCTGGCGTTTTTCGAAAAGTGCACCAGAGCGAGATGACATTTTCAGCTTAAAGAAGGAGAAATATGAATATTGTCGTAAGCAATCTAACAACACAGTGGTGTTACTATTGAAAACCCGAACAAAAGTCATGAAGCTCTCATGTTGATATCTCATCTCTGAACTGAGTTATGGCGAGTTGGCTGATTGCCAAATCACCCTGATCCCAGGCAACGGGCGAGAGAGCGTGCGAAATGAGCGCGGATATACCCTTTGGCATAGAAGCCGTTTCGCATACCTCCTTCTTTAACCCCTTATCTTACGCAACAGTAAAATAAAAGTCGCACGAGCGCAGCATGGAGACAGCGACAATGGTCTATTCTCAGACTATCTATAAGAACTGATGAGACAGCAGAGCCATGGCAACGCATGGTGTTCTTTTCGCCCATTCGTCTGATTGAACAAAAACATATAGATGTCAACGCTCTCGCATTAGAGCATCAAGCAATTATTTCACAACAAATGATGCCACTTGTCTCATATAAATAGCATAGGAATTTGCAGTTAGTAACTCGAAAACAGAAATTCAGTAAAACTCGTCTTCTTGTGATGAAACGCATCTGCCTAATGATTTTTCTTTCATTTTTTGTTTACGACACCAAAATTTCGCTGCCCGCATGCGTGCGACGGTTGTTGTTCCCTATGAGAATACGCGTGCTCGCAATCGGAGTTGTAAGCTTGTTTGTGGCCTATGGGGTTTGGACAACTCGGTAAAGACAACGTTGCTCCGATTGTTGAACAATAATAACGACGAGCCAAGTGAGCTATTTTCAAATTTTCTTGTAATTTTGACAATTACAAGTTCCTGAGGAGTTGGGAATCATGCTCAATTTCGACTATGATTTGGCCGGAATTCTGCAAGGTTTGTGGCTTATTTTCCATTGAGTTAATAGTTTCTGTCGATCCTACAATCTTCATGATTTCGGAATATCGAAGGGCCTTGGATCAATGGCTTATATTTGTTCAGGTTTTACCGACGAAAGTGAAAAGAACGAAAGTCGAACGGAGCAATATTAAATCCTCGATACGAGTTGTTCCCTAGCATTTGAAACTTTGAAACACGGTTCGCATCACATTAGAAGATTGTGCATAACAGAGAATCTCATCAGAGAGATTTGCAATACCCCCTGCAGGGGCCGAACAACGATTTTTTGCCCTATGCTCACCACATCTACGTATTTTATCGCGCGAATAAATTTCGTTAATGCACATTTAGTCAACGCTTGACATTTCTTTGTTGTCAACATTGGTTGTTCACGAACGTTCATGAGGCAAAAAAGGCATAACATCACCTCTTAGCTGATGTTATGTCTTTCCCAGAGGCTCTCGAGGTTTTTCTTAATGCCAAGTTTCGTATGTATAGAATTGTTTGTGCATTTCACTTGAGCTTTGCAGTGGATGGAATATTATCGAATACGGTCGCTCTTTATCTCGCGTGTACCAAATCGTGAAAGCAACTGAGCGAGATCTTCACCTATTGCATTGCACTCCCCCCCCCTCATACCCCACCCACACTTTCCAATTATCACATCTCCTACTAGGGGAGAGACACTATTTTACTATCCCGTTGCCTTGAGCGTAGAAAAAAAAAATATAGTTCAAAATTCTGATTCTATTCCTCATTTCCGACATGATCTTCGCAACAGTGCAAGAGATTCTCAAACCGGTATGATCTTATTGGGTTCCTCAGTCATTTAACCGATTTGCGAACACGTTTTAGGTCGGTACAATCGACGGCAATCTGTTTCTCGTCTATCATAAAACTAGTCAATCGAGTTCAAAACCCTTCATCCAATATACCAAAATGACCGGGGGAACGAGCTCTTTCATCTTGTGAAGAACTGGGGCTTGCTTCTTCGATTGACAAAAATTTATTTTTTCAAGAAAACGAAATAAAATCATGATACGGAAATATGAGGGTGGTTGCGTAAGAATCAGCAATTGGCTGGCACAACCAAATTTAGAAAATTTCTGAAAAATTGTGGAAAGAGGTTCTCGAGGGTGGTGATCATTTCTGTCTTCGTTCGTTTTGCAGTTCGTTTTGCTCCAACTCGATCGGTGCGGCCATGTTGCATCCATGCTGCGTGGTACCCTTCGGAACCGCTCTCCTCACGCGGTGTGAGAGAGGAATGACCGAATTCTCCCTTCCTCTAGGAAGGAAATGAGGAATAAGAAAGAGAATGAAGCGATTCAAACTAAAATAGTAAAAATACGACCATTTTTAACCCCATACCCTATATAAGAAAAATGATCCTCTCGATGAGGCGCATGCGCCTATCTAAAATTCGACGACCACAGAATCTCCGTATTCAAGAACCGTCTTCAAAAAGGCGAACGCGCCGTTTTAAAGTAACATGGACGTCCTGGTTCGACTCGCCATAGTCGATTACAAATTTTCGTAACATTATTTTAAGTTGCAAAAAAAGCCATCTGTGAGTGTTTCCCAGAAGCTATGTACGTTTTCTCGTGGAGGGCCTCTTAAAACTATCTTCACCGATGCCTTTTGTTGTTGCTTCGATGTACTACGATGATTGAAGTTACTGCTCCGTAATTCAGCGTTTCTCTACGTTTCTGAACATGCAATCAGGCAAGTACATAACACGAACAGTGGGGACGCACGTCGATGTTTTTCAGGCGATCACAGGCGTTGATGTCAGGTACGATGAGAGTGCAAAAGGAACGCTGAAAACATCTGTCCTTCGACATTCTTTGATAAGAAATCGGGGTTCTGTCACACATTTTTCTATGGTGTTTATCCTGCTCTCTATCTTCCTTCTCACTAATGCCTGGAGAGAACCGGAAGAGTGGATGACCGCGGTATGCAATTTTATACCTGAAAAACCTTTTTAAAAAAGCACCAACGCTATCACCCTCAGCCATGATTTTGCTACGTGCTCCCAAAGGTGAATCATCCTCGTTCACAGGAAGAAATAATCACCCATTGGGGCTACCCGGTCGAGTCGCATGACGTCACGACTGAGGATGGCTACATACTGAGTATGCTGAGAATACCGCACGGGAGGAATTCGACCGGTAAATCATTCTTTTTCTGAGGATTCTTCAGTTAGAAAGTAGCAGATTAGGCTAATGTGGGATTCATAGTCGACAAAAGCTGATGGATCACTCTCTTCATTCGTCACACTGACTCACCGGTCGACCGGCTGAGAGAGTACGCTGAATGAGAAGAGTGATCCATCAGCTTTTGTCGACTAATATATCAGGAGATTTGAGATAATATCAGGAGACCCGAAGTGCTTCCGTCCGCCATTCCTGCTCGTCCACGGGTTCATGATGGACGCCTCGGCCTGGGTGCTTAATCCGCCCGCGTCCTCTCCAGGTGTCACTTGATCTCAATGCACATTTATTCGAAGAACCAAAGCCACGCATTTATCGCAATTCTCAGAGGAATCAATTTAACCACTTTTACAAACCCCGTGTGAGCTTCTTTTACAGGAATGATCCTAGCCGACGCGGGCTTTGACGTCTTCCTATTGAACGTGCGAGGCGCAACCGGCAGTGATCGACACGTGAAGCTGAGCCGGCGGGACAGCGAGTTTTGGAAATTCACGAATGTTTTTTTTTTATTTTCACCTCAAATCAGATTCACATTGCCATGGCTAGGGAAAACGTAGCAAAAAAAATCTATTTTTTCAGAGTGGACGACATGGCTCGTTATGATGCGCCCGCGGCTATCGACAAAGTGCTCGAGCTAGCTGGAGCACAGCAGCTCTACTGGGTGGGACACTCGCAGGTGGGTGGAATACCACACCTCATCTCATTGGAAAGACAACGAATGCAGGGTTCCTTCGTGAGCTACTTGATGCTGTCGGAACGTCCCGAGTTGAATAGGAAGGTCGGGCGGCCCTCCGAGCATAATAATACTTCTGTTTATCAGATCAGGGCGCTGTTCGAGCTCGGGCCTGCTGGCTCCGGTCGCTATGCGCGTGGTTTTTCCCGTCTAGCAAATATGTTTCAGAGACAGTTCTCCTGGCTGATCAATGTTTGTCTTTCTAGATTTACGCACAGTTTAGGAAAATAAAATGCCGCGAATCAATCTTGTTCAGACATTTGCGTGGCTCTCGGGACCTCGACCGGTCGGCTTCAATCACCCGTGGTTGCTTAGCATCGCAGCACGACTTATCTGTCAACCGGTGCTGAAATATAAGGTGTCATTTGAAACAATAAATGGCTAAAGGATTTAATGCAGGTATGCAGAGATATCCTCGACCTCACAGTTGGACCACCTGCGAAATCGTATAATTTCGTGAGTGTTCGCTTGAATGTCCTTGACGAGTGCTGTTCGCAGACTCGAACACCTGTCTACGTGAGCCATTTATTCGCGAGTTCGTCAACGTGGAATGTGCAGCACAAATCGCAGGTGCTTTCACGTGCGTCTTCATCTTTCACGCGCATTTCGAGGAATGGTCTCACTCTCTCATTTCGCAATATTCTCTCGTCGGTTAGAGAAGCGAGAGAGCATAGGAAAGTGAGAGAGTCAGATCATTTCTTCTAATTTCAGAACGCAGCCCGCAAGGATACCGTGTACCACTTCGACGCTTCGTCCGACGAGAACAGCCGCAGATATGGTGGACAAGTATGGCGAATTTTTGTATGCGAATCATATCTGCATCCTTCAGCCCGAGGCGCCACCCTACAACTACAGCAACATCGACAGCGACCTGTACCTGTTCTGGAGTCGGTCCGACGTTCGTACGCCGCCCGAGGCATCGGCCAACTGGACTGTACCACGGTTGAAACAAGGAGTGCTCAAGGTGAGAGTCTTTGTTGATCCGGAGTATGTTCAAATTTATTTGTTTCGTTTTCTCCTAACAATAAGACGCGAACAACGTGTTGCCGCTGTGAAAATCAAACAAATTTCAGGGTTCCTACGATATCGAGGGGTACAATCATCTGGATTTTCTTGTCGCGACTGATGTTGGAGAGCGAGTAGTCAGCAAGATAATTACCATTGCGAGGAGTTATGAAACGAATGCGTGCTTCGGATAAATGAACCAGATAAATGTACCATTCTAAGAGGTTGTTTGTCTAATAATCAGGCAATTTTCGGGAAATTTGTTGTAAAAGTCTCCTCTCAGCGCTTTTCTAGTGAAGTAATGAAAAGTATCGGCCTATTACCTAGCGGTATCTAAGCACATGTCCGAACATGCAATAATCGATTGATCCATTGATAGAGTCGAGGATGACTGTCCTGCGACATTACCTTTATTTGAACCTGATGATCAACCAAAAACACTCAATTTTGTTAGGCGGACCTGTTCCGATAGAGAAAGTGAATGTTCATCAGAGCGAATGAGCACGCACAGCAAACGGTTGTGATGCTCGGAATACGACAGGATACAAGTCAGTGTTGCCGAGACGCTGATACGGTGCCTACATCATCTCTAATCAGGACTGGCGACTTACTCTTCAACACCGGTTTTAATCGTCCACTGTATTTATGATAAAAAATAAATTTCGTATCGTACTATAGTCAGCCTAATTACGCGGTTTGTAGTAAGACAAGCAAAAGTTCAAGAGCCGTTTTTGGATTGACTCTCTGCGTTGCCTCTGAACGTACCTGACAAGAAAAATAATTAGGCTTTGCTTACTCACAATGACCATATCTCGATGTGGTCTAAAGTCCAATAGCCTCCAAATACGTCAGCTTTCGGCTGACGAAATGCTCGTGATTACTGTGAAAGTAATTAGGGATCGTCAACAGACAAAATAAGAACAAGACAGCGCTCACTCAGTCACCTTTGTGAGTGAGAAGCCGGTGTTTTCGGTTTATTCGAAAAATAAGCTTTATCTCTATTGAGACAACCGAGCGTGATCTGACAAGAATCGTAGGATTATCATGATGCCATCAATAATTGGTTTGAAATTGAGCTGCTTGAATGTCCGTTTCGAGTACTCTTTTCGGTCCATATTGCTCGGTGGCGCTCGGCACTTTGATCGTTCGTAGTGGTCACATAACATTCGCGATGGTCTTAGAGAAATATGGTCAGTTGGCGACACTTATAAGGCGTCGTGGTGACAGGATTCCCTCGTGGCTGATCGATTCATCTCCCTACTACGATGGTCTTCATCGGAGACGTCATCGAGGACTCGCATGTCGGTGAGTGACACCACGACCTACTAGTGTTTAGGACCCTTATGGGGGATTCATTGTCGACAAAAGCTGATGGATCAATCTCCTCATTCGGCGCACTGACTCGCCGGTCGACCGGTTGAGAGACTGCGTAGAATGAAGAGAGTGATCCATCAGCTTTTGTCGACAATGAAGGGGCCATTATTGTAGTTCTTTTCCTAGTAGTAAGCCGCGAACTATATTGCTCAAACACATATTCCAGTCGCCGGCATCATTCTCAACATGGTCTTGCTGTATGCCATTCGTCGATTCACGAAGAAGGCGCTTGGATCGTACAAGCAACTGCTGACTCTCTTCGCCATGTTCGACATGTATCTGTGCGTGCTGCACGCCGTGGTCAAACCGGTAATCGTTTCTAGCAAGACCTAACAATACGCCGATTCATGGCTTACGCCCGCTTCATAAAAGCTGATGGATCACTCTCTTTACTCTACGTACTTTCTCCGCAGGTCGACTGGCGAGTCAGTGCGCCGAATGAAGAGAGTGGTCCATCACCTTTTGTCGACTATGAATCCCCCATTACGTTTTCACTATTGCAGAGAGTCGTCATTGTCGACACGACGTTCGGCGTCTCTGGCGTGTTTCCGTCCAGAGTACGCCGTCAATTTGTCACTCAGGGATACCTAAAAACCGTAGATTCATTAGTGAATTTGGATTTGACGTTGCAGTAGTATGATCAAGTTCTTGTGTTGATATTGTAGAGCTGCCGTTGTTCCTCTTTTCAAGACGGTCTCTTGACGATCGCTCATTTCTCAGCGTGTCACCTCATTCTACGCGTCCTGTTTCACCGTCCCTTTCGCTCTCATGAACATCCACTTCCTGTATCGGTTCTGGTCCATTCGCCGACCCGATCTGCTCCCCCTCTTCTCCGCCCCAAAGTTCATCGCCTTCCTCTGCGTGTTTCCAATCGGCGAATTCATCATCTGGTACGAAAATCATGATAAATAGTTAATTAATCCTAGATCTAAGGTACCTGCTGTGCTACTACGTCATCACTGGCGAAGGCGACGAGATTGGGAAGCAGCGCGTCACGGATGAGTACAATCGGCGATTCGGGAAGATTCTGAATGGCGGATGGCTCATGATGGACTTCTGGGTACGCATCACCAATTAATTAATAAATACTTAATATTAATTAATAATTAATAATTCAGGAGAACGACGTCTTCAACCCTCGTCTGTGCTTCGCAATGGTCAGCTACGATCTGATCATGATCATCTCGTTCTCGATCGCCTCCACGCTTGGCGGACTCACCTTCTACTACATCAAGAGGTTCTGGCATCTTGTAATATTCATGGGCAATCCATTGCAGGGCCGACACGATCTCGACGCAGGCCCTCAACATGCAGTTCAAGCTCTTCATCGCCGTGTGCGCCCAGGTAATTCTTGCACATCACACAGGCCACTGGACAGTATCTGGTAGAAGCTAGATTTGTAGATCGATATAGCATGCTGGCGTAATAGGATAGACCAATCACTATTCTTGATACTCGATTCAGACCTTCGTCCCGCTCGTGTTCGTGTACATTCCCTACTTCTGCGTGATCACCTTCCCCTTCTTCCATCTGCCCGTATGGTTGTTCGACACTGGCTGCATGCTACTGACGAGTTGCTTCCCGGCCTGGGATGCAGTCATAATGATCCTGCTCATGAAGGACTACAGGTTGGTGTGCATTTGGTGTGGACCTCGCCAATCCTGGGGGCGGATGTGCGGGACTACAGGCTAGATGCGGATGCCAGGAAGCACACACAGACATGTTGGAAAGTAAACGTCTCGTGAATCTGACATTTCAGGGAGGGCCTCTTCGGGATGTTCAAGAAGAAGCCGCCGCCTGCGGCAACGACGGTGTGGGCGACGGCAACGAGCCAGATTCCGTCGGGCGCGTACCCCTCAACGCTGGCCTCGTCTGTCATGGAGAGATCGTTCGCCATGCCCTCTGTTGCTTGAGTGAAATACAACCCACCCTGTCGGTATTTGCTGTGGATAAACGTTGCAATCACGTCAAGTCCTGTGTTCATTTGATCATTTGCCTCATTTCGTCACCTTAATTTGCATGAGTGTGATACAAAATGATGCTGTCTACGCCGGAAGAGTCATCTGAAGACCAAGTTGTGGCGAGCTGAGAAGACGCACTCAGCGACTTAACAATGAGAGACTACTATTATGCAGCCAGTGTATTTGAGTAAATAAAAAAAATGTATCCGGTCTAAAGGATTTCTCGAGTGCATCCGATCTGGCCGAGATGATTTTTCACCCAATTACGAAGATTGTGCGAAGGGATGTGCACGAAATTACGGTCGTGTCCGTTCTCTCTTGTTTAAACGTTGCCGACCGATAAACGCACCTGTCTCTCACACACTCACACACTTTTAACCTACTTGCATCTTCTTAAGGTCTTTTTCCTCGTATTGATTGACCATTGCCCGCAAGAATTTGTGGCGAAATGCGTTGACTATGTTGTTGAAGCAGCTCGTCATCCATTCGCAATTCGTGTTCACTATAACACGCGTGTCACCTAAGAATCGACTAAAATCAGGGGGGTTTGTGCACAGGAAGTGACCCATATGTTTCTGTGCAGTTTTGGATACTCCACAGGGTCCCTCACAAGATAGCGTCGAGCTTTGTTCCAATTTGTTATTTTCAACGACGTCAGACGTCGTCAAACATTCCGGATGCGAAAAAATGCCATCTTTGGAGACCTATAGCGTCTCGCAGAGTGATTTTGGTGCTTAGTCGTAAAGAGATAAAATGTTCCAAATTTCCTGGAGAACACGCCTGAGCAAATGGCCCATCGATATTTTTATTTATTTTTTTGTAAATCGATTAAAACGTCTCATTTGTACCACAATTTAGAGCCAGAAGATTTTATGAGCTCAGAAGAAAGAGCTCGTCGAGACGAATCGAATGGTATGCTGTTCATATACTCCAATTTTGTGTGCTATCTTCGAAAAACCCGCCTGAAGATGTTTCTCGTGCCTCTGATCGCGTGAGCTTGAGCCGTCTAGAGAGACACCATCTTTGATCTACCCATGTCTCTCCTCTTCCCATCTCTTTCTCGCCACTAGAGAGTGAGTGTTTTTGACCGTTTTGCTTGGCCAATGCAAATCTGAGATAAATCTGGATATTATCGACGTCCTAATTAGCATTCAGTAATTAACAATGGCAATACAACAAAGTGACTACTAATACCCTACTACAAATCAAAAATCGTCTCCATGTCATCTTGAATGGCTCTTTTCATGATTTCCTCCTCATCCATTTTCTCGAACTCTTCATCGTCGTCGTCAACTTCTTCACATTCTTCATCGAAGACGTCATCTTCGAGCTCATCTTCCGACTCTTCCGATTCCATCGCCATCTTGCGCTTTTTCGTCGTTCCAGAAGCTGATTTGACACTCGATCTAGTGCGAGTCCCCTTCTTGATTGTCTTCGGAGCAGTATTCGATGTCTTCGAGGCTTTGACAGAGGAACTCTTGGTGGTGCTCTTCTTCGGACCTGAATGGAACAGTTCATGCCTGGTCACTCTTCAATTAATCTCACCGTTCACTCTGCTGGTCTCAAGACGAGAGAAAAGAGAGAATATCTGCTTCTCAGAAGGAATTTGATGATAGTCAAGGAGGTATTTTCTACCAGTGGGATCGGAAGGATGCATTGCATCCAATAGCGTCCTCCTCATTACTCCAGGTTCTGCCCTTCTGGGCGGATTCAGTGATCTTTGGGCATTGAAATACTCCACAGCATGTGCTCGGGCTGTCTTGTCGAGGCCGAAAGTTTCGAAAGATGACTTCAGCCCCCAACAATGCTCGGCTTCTGAAAGTATTAACAATAAGTGAAAGTATTTAAATATGACATAAGCAAATTCAATAAAGATGCGAGATGTAATAAGCAAAGTCGCTAACCCTTTCTTATTCCATGGTTTCCAACTGCCTCCACTTGTTCAGTAACAGCTATTCTAGCACTATCTCTTGTTTCGATGAGTTCTTTGAACTTTTTCACCGCACAAAGAGCCATCGACTTCTTGCTCACTTTGACATCGTGTTTGCCCTTGATCTCGTGTTCAATTAGCCAGATGACATGGAGACGATTTTTGATTTGTAGTAGGGTATTAGTAGTCACTTTGTTGTATTGCCTTTGTTAATTACTGAATGCTAATTAGGACGTCGATAATATCCAGATTTATCTCAGATTTGCATTGGCCAAGCAAAACGGTCAAAAACACTCACTCTCTAGTGGCGAGAAAGAGATGGGAAGAGGATAGACATGGGTAGATCAAAGATGGTGTCTCTCTAGACGGCTCAAGCTCACGCGATCAGAGGCACGAGAAACATCTTCAGGCGGGTTTTTCGAAGATAGCACACAAAATTGGAGTATATGAACAGCATACCATTCGATTCGTCTCGACGACCTCTTTCTTCTGAGCCCATAAAATCTTCTGGCTCTAAATTGTGGTACAAATGAGAAGTTTTAATCGATTTACAAAAAAATAAATAAAAATATCGATGGGCCATTTGCTCAGGCGTGTTCGCCAGGAAATTTGGAACATTTTATCTCTTTACGACTAAGCACCAAAATCACTCTGCGAGACGCTATAGGTCTCCAAAGATGGCATTTTTTCGCATCCAGAATGTTTGACGACGTCTGACGTCGTTGAAAACAACAAATTGGAACAAAGCTCGACGCTATCTTGTGAGGGACCCTGTGGAGTATCCAAAAATGACTCAAACTCATTATTGATCATTTCTGTGTGCACGGGTTTAGTCGATCCTTACGTGACACGCGTGATAAAGATGTCCGAATATAAATTTCCTGACTTGCTAGCCTAATAGGTGACCCCGTATTCTAGCGCTTACTTTTTCCTAACCTACAGTTCACTGACCGCGTCAGAAATACATGTTTCGTCAGATAGAAACTGAACACGATGCTCATTCACTCTTGAATATATGGATTGCTTTATCACTTCTATTCATTTTGTGATTCGTTCAGTCTAGTGGCACACAAACCCCCACAATTTCAGTGCCACTCCTATACCAATCCGTAGCGAAGATAGCGATAGTTCTTTGTACACTTTTCCATTTTTATCTTTTCCTATTTTCAGTCTCATCTGCTTTGACTGATGCAACGCGGTTCACACAGACCATCACCGCTCTTTCGTCAGTAAAGAGCTCACAATATGCATGACAGTCTCTACATTTCTCACAATCCATCTCATCTTGGACGTACGAAACACTATGTGGCTCCAGTCAGCTGTTTCGGTGCGACTCCAACCCCTGAATAGATCGAGGAAGTCAACAAAAGTGCGGAACATTTCCCGATTGCCGCAGACTCGAAACAAGTTCAGAGAATACTCCTCGCCCCGGCTTGTTTACCCTCCTTCGCTCCCCACGAATCTCTCGCGTGTACCCTCGCCGTGTAGTCTGGCACAATCAGCACAGAAACTAGATTTCCGCGCTTCAGAAAGATGCCGCATCTCTGATACGATCGGATCAAATCGTTCAATTTCACCCCTTCCGCTTAAAAATATTGCTCGAGGCAATGTTACACCGTGCAGAAAGGTAGCACAACCGTACGGTTCCGACCATCAAGCGGTAAATGTCACCAGTCCTCACTAAACCGTTGTCGATCCGATCACGCTTGCTTTCTATTTGGGCTCTGTTAGCGAAGGTGGGGGAAGCGGGGAGAAAGTACTACTCAAAGATCGGCTTGGCGGTTGCGACGTAAAGAAACACGAGCAAAGAGAGAGGGAGCGATAGAGAGAAAGCGGCGAGTGACAGGGTTTGCCTTTTCCCCCTGCGCTCATTCTTCTCTCTTTTTCTCCCCTCCCAACCCCGCCGCAATCTACTCTCTCTCCCATCTTATCGACCGATTCCATCGCGATCAATAGCGAGTAGTACACGCGTCGTTTCATTGTTTTTCACACGTCGTCGGGTTGCCCTAGACAGGCCAAAGAACTTGTAGGATCGACTTGTTATCTAATCTCGAGTGTAGCCTACACAGATCAACGAAATGTGCGCGTGGCTTGCCGAGTTTGTGCCACAGTTTAATTGTTGCCGTGCCCAATTTGATGTTTTCCGTCGCGTGCCCCTTATCCACCTCGTTAAAACTATTTTGGATCATACCCTCGCCTTTTCTCGCTGCCGTGTGCCATTGATGCGTATTATTCATTCTTTCTGCATTGAATTAGACCAAGTTGCGAGTAGTCTATTTCCGTGGTGTACTCCACTGAGAGATCTGTGAAATTTGTGCCGGAGACATCGTTGAGTTGTTGCCGTGCCCATTTTGTCGATTCCTCTACCTCCAACAAGTATTCTGTGCAAACTCACCCTTCCACCCTCGCGTATCTCCCACTGGAACCTGCCTTTGATGAGTTACATTTAGGTGTTTTATGTGTTGTCATGCTCAACCGCCTTGAAATTCACGCATTTTCGAGGATTTTCATAGACTATTGGACCAGTGACCGATCTCTGAAGTGTGTGTCCGAGACAGGGTGGTTGAGTTGTTGTAGTGTCCACTGTTTCGCCTTCTCGAGTCGCCACGAATTCAATGCAAATCCGCACCCTCTCCTATTTCTCACACTGAATCCTGTTATTCGCTCGCTCCTGCCACTTTGTTCATGTCGGATCCATTTCCGACCCTTTGATTCTGATTTTATACCTAGACTTTTTTTTACGATTTGTTGTGACATGGTATTTCCTGCTGTCTGGCATTCATTTTCACTTCTATTTGTGGACTTACCTGCCCTTACTTTCCTGATTAAATCGTTCCAGCAATGCCAGACTGTTTGATCTGCGGGAAGCCGACGAATGCCACGCACCTGGGCATGGATGCATGCCGAGCGTGCACTGTCTTCTTTCGGTGAGTATTTCCTTATTTGTCATTGGTTTAGGGAGGGATATTATGACATTTCCCGGTACAGGCGTGTAGACTAACTGCCCATTTCTTGTCTCACTGTGTTGAGAGTTTCTAGTTCGTAGTTTTTGGTGCAAACGGAAATAGAGAAGGCAATCCTCTCTTCTCCCCGTTGCCAGCGGGCAAATACTAAGCGTGTTAGCGAATCGGAATCGCGTGAAACGATTTCGAGAAGGGAATTTTAAGATTTTGATTGCAAATTTTGCATATTTCAGAAGGAATCGAGGCAGTCGGGACAAGTTGCAGTGCATTAATGGAACTCGCAACTGCAAGGATTACAGAAGTGAGTTTCACCCACAATTCGAGTTTTCGAAATTGAGCGAACAGTGTCGGTCAAACGGAAAAAAATGTGACGATCTGCGTGCGATTTCTTGTTATCGGGTACTGCACCGGGCGACTGGGCGCACTCGGTGATCAAGGACGCAGATTAACTCTCAAAACTAGAAAGAGAGGGATAACCCATGTTGTTTTGCCCCGGCTATCATAGCTCGTCGTGCTAGTTACAGCTGCGGCTGCTCGCCCTAGAACGGGTTTGAAGGGGAAAATAAACATGTGGAATCCGTGGGAGGATATCGAAGCGGATCGGGTAAGCATGAACCAAAAAACGTTGAGTGGAAAAGCAATCGGGCTGTATTGTTCCATAGAGTGACAAAACACCCGTTCCAGAAGGCATCTACACGTGCCGTCGCTGTCGTCTGGACCGCTTTGACGCCGTCATGGCCGCGGGGAGGACCGAAGGCCGGCAGACGGCGGACCGGAGCGACATGGTGCTGACGACGATCAAGAAGGAGACGATGAAGCAAGAGACGATGACGTCACCGTCGCCGTGCTCTTCAACCCAATCGTCCTCGCCAGTGGACTTACCGGATAGGATTTCGTTCGAGTTCAACGCAGCCATGCTGGGCACGAGCGCGGAGATGTAAGGGTTTTTTAAGCTCGGAGTTGTAGTCATTGTTCTGTAGTTTCCGCTTTTAAATCGCACAGTGCGTTGCAGAGTAGAGATTAGAGTTGTCACGCGACAAGTTTCGTTGTAGTAACATCCTGCCCATGATAGAAGTCAACGATGTGGTGGAATTTCAGGAACACACCACCCATGACGCCGACGCACTCAATCATTGACCGAATCAGGATGAACTATAGGTGAGCAGACTTGTTTATTGTGCTGTAGAGTGTGTTCATTGAGAGCGTTGTCAGCAAAAATTATGATGCTAGAATGTTCTTCCATTTCATCCTTCCAGAACACTCTGCATCATGCGACGGACGGCCGAGTTCCAGATGCGCGGCATCTTCCTGGACCCATTCGAGGCGGATCGGGAAGACTACGTGAGTCGTTTATTGCTAGCATTGTACGATAGATAGGTTTGAACACATTTTCGAAAATAAATTTCATAACTTGGATACAAAAGTTTCAGGAGATCGTCCCTTGCACGTATCAGATCATGAACGAGGCCACGCGCATTCTCATCACCGGCCTCTTCGACTTCGTCCCGGCCATATTTCCCGAGTTCACCGCGCTCTCGATCGCGGACAAGGTGAGTGATCACGAAATCATAATTTGCATGCAAATGCGCCTATGCTTTCAATTATTGAAAGTAATTTGATGCGATTGAATTGAAATAACTGCAGTGGCTGCTCATCCGCAACTACCAGAAGATCTTCCACTGCATGGACTCGTCTCTTCGAGTACAGCGACGATGGGGACCCGAGAGTCCGATGTGAGCGATTGCTATTTTCGAAAATATTTCTGCTTTTTTGTACCATATTTGTGTCCTCATAGTGCAAAAACGTCTTTTTTAGTTGCCTGGGCTCGTACACCACATCTCTCTCGGAGGATACGGTCGACCACTACTTCAGCGACTGCACCGACCAAAAGAACGTGGCGGAGGCTGCGAGGTACACCTTAGTCTAAAGGGATATTTTAGAGGGCGGACTTTACTGTGTTCTTTGTCAAATCTAGTCGTGATTTTCTAGGAATTGAGGGATATGGAAGCGGACTTGAAAAGCGGTGAGATGATTGTTGATATTCAGGACGCTGCGCGACTGCATTCAGGAGAACTGCGTCAAGATGAAGAAGCAGGTGGGCAAGATTCGGCCGACGGAGGAGGAGTACTACGCGCTGATGGGCATCGCATTCTGGAGCATCGGTAAGGAATGCTAATATTAGTTTAGATACGATGAGAAACGAATAGTGAGTAAGAGACGCTTTCTATAGCAGTATTTAGAGACCGCAAGGTGATTTCGTAGCACGAGTTATTTATGTGTACAATGTGTAGATATTGGTCCAAATAACATCACACTTTTTACCGTTTATGGATATCTCATATCAGTATTTTCGAAATTTTTGATCATAATCATTGCAGAGGACGCCGAGCCGAACGACAACCTACTCGAGTTGGCGTCGCGCTACCGCACGGAGATACTGTCCGATCTGACGGCGAGATATCGAATGACGATCGGAGAGGAGGAAGGGGCGATCAGGATCGGAGAGATGTACTGCCTGCTGATGGCTGTGAAGGTGAATGACGAAACTATCTGTGCGTTCTCGCAGAGAGAAGCACTCCGAACGAATTTCTTTCATCTTTACGGCGAGCGCACTAAAAGACGTAGTTGGCCCAACTTGGCTGGACATGTACAAATGCCGGGTTCTCGCGATAAAATTGATACGTTTCAGAAAGCCGAGATGAACATGAAGTGGGAGTACGAGGTCTACAGACTGCTCAACGTCTTCGACGACAACACGTACATGTACAAACTGCAGTTGCACCGACCGGACATCGAGAGTTGAAAAACAATAATATATTATTGTTTTGTTGTTTTCGATTCATGTGCTGCCCATGTACAAATCTCCCACAGGTCTGATTCAATCAATGTTAGTCGATTCGACTATGTTTTTTTCACCTCGCACAGTATTGCTCATGATTTGCTCTGATTACCTCGTGATTATGTCAGGATGAAACTTTTGTTCAGCATTGATAACTTGTTCAGACTCCTTGATCGACGAATAGTGTCAACAAGACACGACGATAATTAGCAAGTGTCTACCACCTGCGTAAATGTTTAATATTCAATACACGTGTCTTCCCTGCTTCCATGTGGCTGTCACCCGAAGCGGAGCAGTCCTACTTCACCACTTTTCGCCGCATCTTCTATGCTTCGGCTGTATTACACGCAATCGCACTGCTGTTCCTGGCCAAATTCACGCCGCCGAAGCAGGCCGCCTGGCGCAACTACATGCTCTTTCTTCAGGTGAGCGCGACGATCCGGATCGAAAAAGTTTCGAAAAATACTCAGATGTGGTTCGTCGCTCTCGACATTCACATCGACCTGCTCGTCCGACCGGTCCCGCTGTTCTCGGCGTGGTCGTGCTACAGCCCCGGCGTGCTGTGCGAGCTGGGCGTACCACTGGAAGTGCAGGCAGTTCGTTTTTCTTTCCACCAATCACCACCCGATTTTGCCCATTTCAGGGCGTGGCAATGTGGTTCATCACAAACATCGCCGTCAGCATAATCGCTTGCGTCTTTCATCGTCATCAGTCCATTCTGATAGGCGCAAGCCGATTTCGAATGGGAACGGTGAGCGAGAAAGCGATTTCCGTGATGCACAATTTTTGAAGAGAGTGATTCGGATTATGAAAGCGATTTTGATGATTGCCTACTCGTTCCCTGCGGTATCCGTATGCTTCACCGTAGATGATCAGAATTATGACCGGCTGAAACAAGTGAGCAATGATTATCCAATAAGAAAGAGAAATGGTTAAGGATTCTCATAATCTTACGTGGATTGTGCAACGCGGCTGTTATTTCAATCATACGAGCGGACTCTTTGAGAAAATCTTAACGGTTTATATTTTCTTGGTAAGGATGTACTTTTTTATAACTCTATTTTTTACTTTTTTTTAAACAGCGTTTTCACAGATTGCAATTTCTGCAACGGTTTTATTGTTTGGACTGTTTGCTCACATGCGTCATATTCTACGTGATGTAAACGAGATAAAGCGATTTTAGATGTTTGAAAAAATAATATTTTCCCAGATAAACATAAGAAGTTCTCAACAGACGAAAAAAATCAGAAAGTCCGTTGTGATACTCTTTGTGCAGGTAAAAATGGAATTATCTTTTAATTATTTTACATAATTAAAATAGTTTACAGTTGCTCACACCTCTTCTTCTGTTGACAATTCCAGTAGCATGTATTTTCACTGCGATCTCGTTCGACGGTCTTTTTTCTTTTGGTATCAATACTTCATCATGAAATGTACACCAGTATTTCAGAGCAATGCCTCACGTTCTTCACTCTGATCTTTCTGCATCCGATACTGCATAATATTTTCATAATATCGCTAACACCGGCGTATCGCACGAAGATTGCGCACGTTTTTCGACAGAGCACCGTCAGTTTCATATCTACAACAAAGTATTTATTTGGGTTTCAGAAATGTTTTCTTCCGATGAAAAAATCCGTCAAGAGCACCGTTAAATGGAATGTGAATAGGTGTGATGCACATCATGAGATTCGTTATTAATAACCCCACCTCTTCTATTACTGCTCTATTTCGTGTCACCCAGCCGTCCCTCTTTGCCACTTTGGGTAACGGAAGTGTTGTCAAAACAAAGATAAAGGCAAAGCATTTAAAATAGACCAGCGATCTCTGATGAACTAACTCAAATACATCTGATAGACGAGGATGCCAATCATATAAATCGCTTTATTGAAAGAAAGAGTAGAGCGAATCGTGAGACGAGCTTGATTTGCTAGAACAAATATATATCGAGGAAAAGACGTATCAATGATTATCAAATCCGACTAATCATGGGTTGATTGAATATTGTTCTCACAGATGTGTTACAGGAAAATGAATGAATTATCACGATGAACAACAATATTGCAATTCGCAATCATATCCTTGCAACCTTGGAGATGGAGTCAAAATATACAAGATTAGCGGCTCCCTTGCACAACTTCTTGCAGAATAAATTAGGATTAATTTTGAGTGAGCGATAGAAAGTAGAGTTCGAAATACGGGTAATCGTCTCTTACTTTTGCACATTCTCGCCTCTTTGACCGGAGAGAGAGAGCACGCGGAATGAAGAGACGATTACCCTTATTTCAAACTCTAATAGAAAGTGTGATGATACTAATTGCGATTTACTTAGTGGCATTCGTGATGGTAGTTTTCATATGAGTAGCTCCGGATTTTCCCTGAAATGGGTGTTGTTGTTTATTAAGAAAAAAAACACATCGTTTCCGAGCTTGTAATCTAGTTTACTGACAGAGCCGGCGATGGCATCTTCCACCTCGTGATTGTCCTTGCTCGCAGCCGCGTAGATACCCGTAGCGCCCTTGTCGGTTGAGTGCTCCACGGAGGCATGAACCTGCAAGATAAAATTATCACGAGCCAATAACTCAACATGGGTGCTGGTCTTCGGTTCGCAATTGCACACCATCTAGATTATTTGACACGCGATACGATGCATTTGGGAAAAAACAGAAAAACTCAAATCAACTCACATCGCCAGCCTGCTCGCGGATGGCCTGGCGGAATTTCGCGAATTCCTCGTATGCGTGATCGCGCTTCATCTGCTCGGAGTCGTACTGCAATTACATAGTTTCGAAAAAATAATTTGAATCTAAAAAGAAGAAGAAAAACTTTTGAATGGTCCCCTAGTCAAAAGAGGCTCACATTGGTTGGCGTTTGCTCCATTGGCTCCATGATTCCGTTTGTTTCCCGGAGTGAATAAGAGTGAGGGTAGGCTGGGGCGAGAAGTTGTAGCTGAAGTAATCGGATTTGCTCCACTAGTGCTATACGAGCAGGAGCAATTCGATTTCAACAAAGCGCGTGAAAGATTATTTTTGCAAAAGCGGTGCGGAGCGAACTAGTGATGACGCTCGCGCCTCTCTCGTTTAGAATGATATCTCGCCGGTCAGAGAGACGAGAGAGTACGCAAAGTGAGGAGAGACGAGCGCCGATTTGTCAACACTATAGCGAACTCAATTATGGCCAGCATGAATCAGTAACAGCTACCTAGTTACAGTAACGCTGGCAATACCGGCATCACACGCCAGATCCCGCGGAAAAAAAGTGAGAGAGCGAGAAAAAGAGAGGAAAGAAACGATCAACAGTTACTCCAATGAAGAAGGAGAGACTCGAGAGACAGCAGGAAGCGAAGAGATTCTGCACAGTTGTCAACAGAGGAGAGGGGGATAGCACGACAACATGGTGAAATACTGCGGCTAGAAATAGCGGGGAGGGAAAAACAACGTTTGTAGCACGTGCACATGGGAATGCATTGCAAGCTTCATTCATACATCTCTCGGAAATTACATTGTTGATTACCTCTCATTGTGTGAAATGAAGCAGGGAAGTTTTGCGTCTCAAGCAAGCAGAAAATAATTATTTTTCAATATACAGAATATAAAAAGCATGATCCCGTCTCTCTAGTTTGATAGATCAACTACAATTGCGGAACGATCGAAGCAATGAGCGTCTATCCAAACGACGGCGGTTTTGCACCCCAACACGTCTATCCCTCTCCTCTCCCCATCTCATGTGGGTTCTCGCTTTAGGCTCTTCGAGGGACAGCTGACCGAGGAGTGAAGGCAGACTAAATTGTCGTCATCGTGCTAGATCTGTGCAGCCAAACATAAACACTGACCTTGCGAATAAATGCATAAAAGGGCGATAAGATGTGTCATTTTGCTCTGCATAGCTGCTGCAGTCTACTACTTTAGCATATATCGACTCCTTGGTAAGTCGCATTTTCCGGGATCGTAATGATCTTCCGATCAATAATTCATCTCAGGTCTGCATCCCGGGCCTCCGCCGCTGCCGCTCATCGGCAATGTGCTGTCGTTTCGCTGGGAACTGGGTAAAGTTGGTCCAGACGATTTTCAGAATATTCCATTTCGTCAGGTTCTTCTTGAGTGCAAGGCCCGAAATGGCAGGATTTTCACGGTTTGGCTGCCGTTCCCAATGGTCGTGATCGGCGATCACAAAGTGATTATAATTGTTTTGCTTATAATAACAGGCATCTTTGACACGATTTTCCTTCTCTGAAAAATAAGGAATCGAAAACCACTCATACAAGAAGAATCCGGAGCAGCTAATGAACATCATGTTCCAAGGGCCGTGCGGACTAGTCTTCGAAGACAACGCCATGGTCAAGGCGAGCTTGTAATTATTTTGCCTTCTATGCCGCAAAATGATCCGGGAACAGCGAAAGTTCGCCTTGAAATGACTGAACGAGATCGGTTTCGGCTCCGCCGCGCTTTGGGTGGTTTTCCTAGTTTATCTCTGTGGAGAAGTATTTACTAAGTCAACAATAATGTGTTATTGAAGGTACACAATTATGCACTGGAAATCGTCAGCCGTTGGCGCAATTCTGGAGGTGAAGCAGTGGATGTCGCGGAAAACACCACTGTCAGAGGGAGAATTGTAGTCTTCACGAAGGAATTCGACGCCAAAAGCCGACTTTTCGCGGAATTGTGCTGTTTATTCCAGGAAGCGATCGGCAACGTCGTCTGGAAGGTCACCTTCGGAAACGACTTCGACTTTGACAACGAGATTGTGGCAAAATTTCGAATGATCCAACAACAGGTGAGCTCAAGTTATGGTTAAGTACGTTTTCAAAGACATATCTGAATACAAAAGAACGCATTGTGCAGCACAACGAAAGAAAATCACGGATTGGCGGGACTACGTGCAGGTGTTTTATGGATGATTTCTAGTGAAAAGTAGAGGGGAAAGCTTTCGAGCGGCTCATCTTTCCATAAACACAGCTGACGCCTACAATCACCGTTCGCAAGCTAGTATTTAAAATTGAAAGTTTCGCACTGCGAAAGAATGCAAACTCACTCAGTTTCCGAGTAGGATGAGTTGTGTCGCTCGCCTGAATATCGACTTCGTTGTCGATACCCATTTTGACTACGCAATTATCATGTGAGTAAAATACACGAGTGGATGATTTTCCTCTCTCTCTAGCCATAATTCCACCGCTGGTGTGATAAATGTCGCCCTCGCAATACTCGTTGTCTACTTACTATTAGTGCACTCCCCCTCATCGATGCGAATCTATCGATGGTTTCTCATTCAATTAGTGGTAGGTCAAGGACATATACGTATTCGCGATATCATAAACTCAGGTCCTCTCATCACTGCAAGACTTCATGATGCATGTAAGTGAAGGAGAACGAAGAATTTAATCAGTGTTCACAATCAGGTTCTTCAACCTCACATAATCCTTCCAGTTTTGGCTGCTTATCTCATTGTTCCGTGGCCCCTTGATGCCATTGCTGTTCATTATTGCTTCGTGAGTCCCCTTTCAATCCCAATTTCAATCAACACCAACCTGCAAGTTGGCATGGTTGATTCTTACTGCCCATGGATTCTGTGCGATGCTCGATGGTTTCTTTTATCGAGATCGTTGCCTTCTGGTCAATTTCTATCCCAATAGTATCTGGCAGAAGTACTGGGTGACTCCATTAGGAAATTGAACGAACCTACATCAATTGTTCAGAGGGAGCTAACTGTATTCTGGCACGTTGGAGCTTTTCTAATAATTCTGATTCCTTGGCCAATGCTTGATATCAGTAAGGACAAGATGAGAGCAGAGTTGGAACGAGTTGTTGTCCTTTTTGTATCTATTTCACGCATTTTTTATTGAAGACGTATCCAAACGTAATTCCTTTGATGGAAGAGAAGAGGACCTTCCTAATGTATACTTTTGGCATGCACCCATTCTTTTTTCCTCTTGCTATACTCGCCGCGTGCGGAGGTGCAGCGTATGAATGATCATTATCCCTCCCATTGAAATTGCAGGTTTCGTATTCATCCTAATTGCATGCGCTATCTGTTTCGTCAAGATTTTCTGGTAACAACACTGACACAAATCAAATTTGAACGTATCACATTAGGGTACTCAGAATGCATGGAAAGAATTTGAGTGAGAAGACAAAGAGATTACATTCTTCTTTCACAAAACAGCTCATAGTTCAAGTACATCGGATATAATCGGACAAAACTAATCAATAAAAATATTCAGGCATTCGTGCCACTTCTTTTCAAAGGGATTCCAGATATCTCAATGATTGTATCTGCATTCTGCTTGAGGGATCTTCATTCGTCAAGTTTGAAATTGAATCTTTATCTAACGAACTATTTATTCTAGTATTCGGTCGAATCACAGTTTCAATAGCATCAGTGCATGCCATTATCAATAGTGTGCTAGTCATTGTTCTGCACAAGCCTTTTCGAGATAAAGTGAGTTTGTAAAAGACATTAATGCTGCCAATGGTTTAATTCAGGTTTTGGAGTGGTTGAAGCCCATTGTAAGATGTCGAAGTCCTCCTAAGATTGTATGCTATGAAATGTGTTCCAAACGGTATAAAAACAATCTTCAGCAAACGATCGAACGATCGCAATCATCTCAGCGCCATTTCACTAGTGATCATGGCCGAATCTCACAACGAAATCATTCCCATTACGATGATCTCTCGTAGAACAATAATGTACTCTGAGACAGGCTAGATATGAGCAAAAGTTATGGAATGTATACAATTTATCTTTGAAAATAAAGTGAAAGGAATGGGTTTTGCGCAGTAATTAGTTGTCTGGTAATCAGAAGGACTTGGAACTCGTCACTTTTGATTGATTGTTTAATCTCAATCAATCGAGCACAATTGTGAAGTAAATTAGAGATTATGCCGCATTGAAGAGCGCGCCTTTGCTTCCATCGGCCGAGACAATATTTCCAATGAGAATCTCTGACTTGGAACGATCGGCGAGGAAGAGAATTATCTGGAAACAAAAAAATATAAGATAAAAGATATCATCGGGGTTAGCGATTGTGCCCTGAGGAATGGCAGGATTTGCTGCCGTCTGATCGAACATCTAGAACAACGTATTCAATGCCATCACATGTACCCAGAACTACAGGTAGATTTATAATTTTAAGGATACCTTTTTTAGAAATAATCTGAAAACGCACCTGATTTTGCATTTCTTCAGTGGCGCCAGCGGTCACGTCAAAGTTGGTGAGATATCTCGCTCTCACTCGAGTGCTTTCCTCTCAGGAAAAAGTGGATGACACTCAGAGTTGAATGCCACATTTGAAGAAAATATGATTCCAGATCTTTTTGTGTGTTTTTTTTTGTTTTTTTTAAGACAGGGGCGAGGGAGTATGGCCTCTCGTATGCCTATGGATCGGCAGCGGGAGAGAGAGGCAATCGACATGGAGACAGGAAGGGGGGGGGGCGATTGTACCGCATAGGGGACGAGAGAAGAGGAAACGTCTTAGTGCAATCTTGAGCTCGTTATTGAACGCTGTTTCGCTGCGGGGGTATTGTAACCTTTGGTATAGTATATCCATCAATATCTGCCCTTTCGGAACTGCTTCACGTGTCTGAGAATGGATACATAACCGGTACAGATCCACCCATAGCATTGAAGATGGTAATTTGCTGCAGTGTTTCCCTGTAATTATCCACTGGAGGCTTCTTTCTCGTCTACCAGAGACGGCGGTCACTTTGGTTGTGAGTGTTACAGACTCCGAAGTGTCCTCCACTGCCTTGCCTTAGTCGGACAGAGTCCGCACCGCTCAGCTCGAGACCACAGCAACGAGTGAGTAGTCTAGCTTAGCTCAGTGGTTAGAGCAGCCGTCACGTGTTACGGAAGGTCGTTGGTTCGAATCCTTCAGCCTCCATCTGTCCCCTGGCATATCACTCGATGGCTACCGTGACGCCGCAAACCGCGATCTTCCTCGTCATCTCTGCACCGTCAGCGATTGTCTACAGTCTGGTGCTCATCCAGTTGATACGGTAACGCGAATGATTGTATCGATCGACTGGCTTGAATTAAAAAAAATTATTCAGCAAGAATGCAGGACGAAGGAAGAAGGTCAGATCTGCGTTTTACACGCTACAAATAGCGCAGGTTTTTGCTAAACATAGATTGATCTTTGATCCCTGGCACAGGGAGTGTTCGACATGCTCAGCCAACTGGTCTACTTCGTCTTCGCCTTTCGATGGATGCCGCCGCTGAACCAGTTCTGGTGGTCGCTGCGGTAGGTCAATCGGAGGAACAAAAACGATTAATCAATGGATGAATGCAGGGACTCGTACGTCCCCGAGATGACGTATGTCCACATCTACCTCTTCCTCTATCTGCGAGTGGTGGGCGTTGTCTGTCTCTCACTGCAGAGATACCTCGCAATCTGCCTCACCCACTCAAGACTGAACAAGGTTAGAGTTTGAAATACGGATAATTGTCTCTTCATTCCGCGCACTCTCTCACCGGTCGACCGGGCGAGAGAGCGTGCAAAATGAAGAGACGATTACCCGTATTTCTCACTCTATTCCGTATTATTCGGCAAGATCTTCGCTATGACGCAGCAATTTTCAGCGCCTCGACGCCCTTCGACCTCTTCTCATTCTCTTCGGAGAAGTTATTCTGGGAGTGTCACTCACCCTCCCAGTATTCTTCTGTGATGGATACTTCGTAGACGAAGTCTCACTCGATACCAAAATAACGTCGTTCTCATTCTTCTCCTCGCTTATGGTGGGCGTAAAGTGATCTATGCCACCAGTGGATAATTGCAGGGCAACACAAACACGGCGGCAATTACTACGATCGCTGCTATGGGCATCTGCACCGGATGTTATGTGTCCATTCTCAGACACGTGAAACAGTTCCGAAGGGGCAGGTATTGATGGAGACATTGCACCCAAGGTAACAGTATCCCCGCAGTGAAACGGCGTTGCGTAACGAGCTAAAGATCAGTCTCCAGCTCTCTGGATTAATCTTCGGATTCACGCTAATCTTTATCCATTTTGTAGCCGTGATCGTCATACAGTTGACTGGAAATGTGCGTGAAATCTTTTCTGAGCAGAGTCAATGAACATTTTCGCAGGACCCATCGCTACTGAACACCTTCCGTGAATACTACCCGATCTGGAGTGCGCTATTCTCTTTCACATCTCCTTGGCTTATCCTAATCATCAATCGTGATATTCGTCAAAGTATTCTATGTGTTCGACTCAAGGTATCCACCATTCCCCTCTTCGTTTCAATCATCGATCGATCGCTCGATCTACCCTGTTCAGTGCTCAATCGAGAGACGAGTGCAGCCCAACGATTCGATTGTTAGCACGGCATCCAGAGGAGCAAGAACTTACTGATTATTCTCGTATTTGGTTGATTTGCACTTTATCTATCAATCGTGTGTACAATAAACCGAAATTATGTGGAAAAGGTAAAGGTTGACCTTTATTCAAGGCAATTTTGTAACGCTGAGAAATTACTTGCTGCCGAGTAGAGGATGTACGCTGATCAGTGGAAGATCTGTCAGTGGCCTTTTTTGTAAAGTGATCTGACTCTCTCATTTTCCATGCTCATTCGTTTCTCTGACCAGCAAAAGATTGCTAATTGAGAGCGTGAGACGGACGTTCCTCTATCATTGCAGTTTTGTTCGAATCAAGTGCCGATGTTACACTGCGCTTTTGGTTCCATTAGGGAAGATCTCTTGACCACCGATAGATCTCAACCAAAATGAAACGCACTGTCTCTACGGCCAAGAAGTGCGAGTGAGTATGCAAAAGGAAGAGAGTCAAGCCATTTCACCAGTTAGTGAGCGTCAAAAAAAGTAACTGATGTGTCTCTAACCGCACTTTCTCAAGACAGGGTAAGTGAGAGAGAGCGTATAAGTAGGAGATATTTTCGAAACTCGGGGAGTATAAAAGGAGCAGTTCCTATAGGTTGTCAACAGCAGCCATGCGCTCTCTTCTCGTCTGCCTCATCTCGCTGCTCGTCTTCGTCGGCCTCGCTGCGGCGGGTGAGTGATCGCATCTGTTTCTTATCTCCTCCGAGAAAACTCACCATTTTCCATCAACTCTCGCATTTTTCTAACTACTGTTTAGTGAAAATCAAAAGTAGGCGCGCCTAATTGCAGGCTCGCACTCCCACGGTTCGCACGAGTACGGACGAGGCCGAGGCTACGGGCGAGGCTCGCACTCTCACGGCTCTCACTCGCACGGCTCCCATGAGTACGGCAGAGGCTATGGGTTAGTGCGCGATATCACTCCCTGATTGCTCACTTCTGCGTCTGTAATCTATGCTTTGGATTTGCAGAAACGGTCGCCCCGTGTACGGCAATGGATACGGCAACGGAGGGTAATTCAAACAAATAAAACAGTATTTCGTACTTTTTTCTTTGCAGATTCCGCGGATAAGAATCACGACAGGGAACTACAACAGATATTCAAATTGTAATTGTAATGGCATAAATTCGATTTTTTTTATTTCGCTGGTGTTGGTTGATCACTTGATTATAATGGAGATCCATACAGCGAAGTTTCCTTATCAGATCCTTCACCGGATTCGGATGGAAATCCGCCTTGGTCAAACGAGTGAGATCGTATCACAAAACGTACCCTTCACTGACTACAACACCGATTACAGCAGAGAGAACGCACAATCTGTTGTTGTGTCAATGCGGCATTGTGAGAGGAAGTTTACTCTCGTCGACGTTTAAAAGGCCGAGCACGTTAGTCTCAGGGCAATCATAGTAAGGTTTCCTCTGTTCCCCCCACAATTGCTCCCGACATGACCGACTCTTTCTTCCATGGTAAAATAGTCATCGTGACTGGTGAGGTAACATTAAACATTTTTTTCTGCTTTTTCTACAGAAGCAGTACCATCTTGCTCAACACGCGCAAGAAGCTCGTATTTTTCTCATGAACAATTTTTTTGCGTAGGTTCTTCAAACGGAATCGGTCGTGAAACTGCTCGAATGTTCGCGGAAAAGGGCGCAAATGTGACGATCACGGGACGCAACGCGGAGACTCTGACGGTGATTATCGACTTATTGGAAATATTGATCATTAATCGTTGCAGAGAACTAAAGAGCTGTGTCTCGAGTCCGGCGCCGCGACAGAGGACATTCTTGAGGTGGATCAGCTTTCTTTTCATTTTCAACTCGAACCACTTCCAGATCGTTGCCGATCTCGAGTCGGCCGATACTCCACAACGACTTATCGACGGAACAGTGAAGGCGTTCGGCGGCATCGACGTGCTGGTTCGTGGCTTTATATTATCGAGTTATATTATAACCGAAAACATGCCTATTAAACTCGAATGATTGCACTTCTTAAATTCTGATGTGTTCAGGTGAACAACGCGGGGATGTTCGCTGCAGCGCAAGAGGCGTCTGTCGTGCGATTCGACAAAACTATGAATGTGAATCTGCGATCGTCAGTTTCGAAAAATAATCGCCTGACATCTATTTTCCATCATTAAACGCGACTTTCGCAATTGAACAATAAAAAATGGAAACGACAATGATCGATTCAGAGTGTTCGTGCTGACCGAGCTGGCCACACCCCATCTCGAGAAGACGCGCGGCGCCGTTGTCAACGTTTCCTCGATGGCTTCACTGCCCTTCGCATGCCAGGTATACTGATTGTGAATGCAAACATTTCTGGTGCGAAAAGACACTTTAGGACAATTTCGGCGAGAAAAATAAATAAATGCTCTTGCAGGATCTCAACTACGCCGTGTCCAAAGCCGCGCTCGATCAGCTGACCGTGCAGCTGGCGAGCAAGCTCATCGACAAGGGAATTCGCGTGAACTCGGTCAAGTTAGTCTATTTGATCAACCAACACACTTGTTTTATCGCTAGATCCACCAAAAAGGCCAATGAACTGCAGACCAGGAACAAAAACAAAGCAGGTTACCTTTTATAGCCCCGGCATGGTGGTGACGGACATCATACGCAAGGCCGGCGCGCCGCCCGAGATGGAATCCGTGAGCTATTTTCTCCCCGTTCTGTCATTGCGTTCCTTGCATTCTTGCAATGCTCTAGAAGGCGCTGAATTGCCAAACAGAGGAACATTGCAGGCGTTCTGGGCGACCGGGCAGGATCGGAAGGTGGTGCCGTTGGGCCGGGTCGGCGAGCCTGCGGACATTGCAAAGGTAATCTGTTCGATGCAATGGCTGCAATTTCGAAAGCGAACAAAGCACAAAACGTCGCTTGCAGCTGATTCTCTTCCTCGCCGACCGCACGCAGTCCGAATTCATCGTCGGCCAGAGGGTCGTCATCGACGGCGGATCGGTCCTCAAGAACGTCCTCCTGTCGATGGTTTGAGCTTTGCTGCACAATTTCGCTATTTATGTGTTATTATTGTGCGATAAAATTGTCAAGAAACGGGCAATGCAATAGGAAAGATTCGATTTATTCCTGGAAATGTTCGGTAGAAGCTTTCCTGTAGCGGGAAGATATTGCAACAAATGTTCATCGTATAGCTGCTTGAAGGGTGGTCCGCAATTATTTGTTGAATGCTGATTAAATTATGTAAAAGGGAAAAGATACAATTTTTTTTAGCTTTCTCTCACCTCCCAAGCTGTGGTTCACAGAAAACATTGAACCGGAGCAGGCCTATCGAGAATTTCTCAACTATCCTTCGAACGTATTCGGGAGGGCTGTCGTGATCGGATAGCTGAACAGTTACATCCCTTTTCAATAGAGGTTTTGACGCACTTCGACATGGACTACTTTGAACGTTATTCCACTGAAAAGTCGGTCGATGAGGTTGATGAATATCTCGAATCCCTCGTCACTTGATTCCAGCCCACTGAATCGCTGCACGCCATCGATGATTAGCAAAAGCATGCTCTGTAATTACTGTTTTTCACAAATTGTCTTCATCGTTGCTCGGTAATGCGACAAACTGCTGAGCGCACCTCAATGTCGTCTGGTCCATCACAGAAAAGGATCTCGCAACGATCGTATTCGCCCGCATTCGTGTCTGCTACGAGGTCAGCGAGCGCACTGAAAACATCCTGGAGTGGTCGCATGGTGCAGGAATGCATGATTACTCACTGACAAGTGCGTCGCAACCTCAACCGATCCTTGATTGTCATCGTTCGCATCAGCCGCCGGAGAAAGACATCGGGAAGAGCAAGGATGTCCATTCTGAAGGTGAGAAAAGAGAAGAAGAAAAACGTGAAGAAACGAGTGTGCAAACATGATGAATGATAAGCGCAGTGGTTTCCGCTTGTGAAATTCAAAGCCATTGTCATGGACAAAAAGTGAAGCAGTGAGTGAGGAGAAGAAGACAAAAGAAAAAAGAAAAAACAATTATCACAACATGAGCATTGAATGCATAGTCGACTGTGCCGGTTTCGTTGGGAATGAGGCGCGCTGTTTCTCTCTTTTTATCGCGCCCTCTCAGTAATCCACGCTCTCTCACTCACGATCAGCGGACACGATTGTGATCATGAAATGATAGCGTCTAATCTGGGTGAAGACGCCTGTGAATCACGAGTGGTCTATTGATTTCCCTTCAACCTAATTGTTTTCGAAATGTATTCCTTTTTTGTTGACATCAGCCCCTATCGTATTATAGTAACTGCTCACATCGACAAGTGATAGTGCACTAGCATACCTATTCAAGATCTGCTTGCCCATAATTATTTGCTCATTCAGTCATGTTCTCTTGGTCAACGTGGACGGGATGGATGCGGAATGTGAGAGACCGGGTAACGTTATCTCTTACTTACCCTCATAAAAACAATTGTTCAGATGTCTGGTCGCTACCAGCAAATGAAGCAAGAAGTGAACCAAGTAAGCAAGAAGTTTTCGAAATTTTGAGAAATTTAATTCGCTCAATATCAATTTTTTTAAAATTCGCCTGCTCAATTTCAGCCTATCCGACCTTATGCCAAGTATCGGTTTATTATTCTTTGCTTCATGACAATGATCGTTCTCGCAGCCATCACAGCATTCATTCACCACGCAAGTCTATGTGTTCCTCCTCCAGGTTCGAGCCTTGGTTTGATACCAACATCGCGTTTATTATGAGCTGTCGGATCACAAATGTCATAGTTCATTTTCGCAGACCGCCACATTCCACCAATACGTGGCATGCTCAACTGTTCTGCATCTATGATGGCGAAAAGCGCTAAGGTACAGCTTCAACTTATGGGAAATAAAGCATGGAAAGTATCGTTGAAGACCCCGAAGGATGTGAACCAAGTGCGCCCCGCGGACATTGCCTTCATTGCTGCATTGGGAGATTCGATTACAGTACGAATTTTGTCAAATTCAGGGTAATAATATCTAAAAAATTATTTTTTTCAGACAGGCACCCTCGCTTATGATCGTCCGGATGAATTCAGTTGCATGACGCAAGACCACCCGGGCAATTCCTTCGCTATGGGAGGAGACGGGCACCTCGAGACGCATCTTACGCTGCCCAGAGAGTGTTTCAGTCGACTGAATATAGCTTTTCCACGATTTTTTGAGTTTTTGTGGAGAATGTAGTGATGATAATCAGACATTCTCCGCCGTTTGAACCCGGCGCTGATCGGCTTCTCGACTGGCGTTGGAAAGGATGTGAAGAATCTCGGACTGAACGTCGCCTACCCGGGAAAGTAGGAAAAAATTCCAGAAAAACAGTAAAAATGCTATTGTAGATGGGCAGACGACCTACCCAGACAGGCGAGGGAGCTGGTTGAGAGGTTCAAGAAGTATCCAGTTCGTTTCTTTCTACCACAGCGTGTTTCAAATTTGCCTGCAGAAAAAAAGTTTTTCAGACGAAATCCGTGCAATCCGACTGGAAACTAATCAATTTCTTTATCGGCACGAACGATATCACGGGCATTTGCAAGCAAAATGTACGTTTATCTTTATTCGCCATGACTGAAAAAAATACTCGTCAATCCTTCAGAACGGCACTACCAAGGCAGCGTACAAGAATAACATCCAAGATGCGATTTCAATCATCCAAACGGATATTCCTCGATCGATAATCTCCCTGATTGGTACTGCACTTTTTCATAACTGCAAAATATACCGAAATCTCGTTTACATGCATGTGGAACCTCGACTTCCAGTGGAGAGCTGGCAAGATCATGTTCGAGTGAGTCGGCTCACCTCTTAATCCATAAGATCTTATGAAAGTGAAACGGTTTACAGTACGTCATACGCTAATTGCTCGACAGCAGACTTCGAGACAATCGCGCAGCAACGTGTCGTCGAGTATCGAGAAGTATATTTCTCTCAGAATATTGCTCGATATCGTTTCTTATGTAGCGTGCATCTCAATTCGAATATTTGTCAAAAAATTGAAACATTTATCAAGGCGCTTAACGAACTCGCCGCAAACGCTTCTCTCCACTCAATCAATCAGACTGTGGTAGTGCAGCGAGTGTTCGATGACCTGGCCACGCCTCTCATGCGGGTCAGTATTTCTTTGATCTTTTCTTTTTTTTTTTTTTTTTTTTACTTTTTAACAATCAGTTCTAGTCCGATGGCTCGCACGACGCTCACTTCTACGCCACAGACTCATTCCATCTCAGCAAGTATGGAAACAGGTAAGAGGATTTATGCGCCTCAATTACTATGATATTTGGCTGATAATAAGGACGACATTCATGTGCAGTACAATGCGAAAAACGGGTAATCGTCTCTTCATTTCGCACACTCTCTCGCCTCACTGACCGGTGAGAGATTGTGTGCTATGAAGAGATGATTATCCGTATTTCGAACTCTAATGTGCAGTCTGGTCGCGAAGCAGTTGTGGAAGGAGCTGCTGCAGCCTGTCGGCAGCAAGGCGACAAATAACAAGGAGATGGCCGACAACGGGCCCGTGCTCGCCTGCCCCGATGAGGTTGATATGCATATGAGGGCGTTCGCCTAAGAATCGAGCAATGGCTGGCACAGCTCAAAAAGGTCGATTCTCTGAAACTCCGGGTTTTAGGGTTCTCGAGGGTGCTGATGACGATGGGCATTCTCATTTTTCATATTGAGCCTTCGTCGGCTCCAGACGACGTGACGTCGAAAACTGTTATTGGTGTATTTCTCCGTCCACGAGGTTGCTAAAATTAAGCAAAAATGTTTCCCGGGGTAGAATTTGATGCTGATCACCCCTGTTTACTTTGTTTTTCTTCATTTTTGTTAACAAAATTTAAATAGTGAACTTTTCGGAGAGGCCAAAACAAATGGAGAGACTAGTACAGATCGGACCGGCATGATGTGAGGATTCCAAATCTGTATTCATTGTCGAAATTGAGCATACCCATAAGGTTTCACGTAGAAGATAGTGGCGCTGTCTTGTAAGTAAATTCTGCAGTTTTAGCCCCTGTTTGTTTCCCTGTGATCGATCGCGAATCTATCCCCTCTGGCATGTGTACGTGAGGCGAGAGATCAGGGGGAATCGAGAGGGCACAGAGACACAAGGCGGCGAGACTCGCGGTAGATCAAAGCGTCGCAAACATTGGAGAGGATGGCAGAATTTACATACAAGCCAGCGTCACTATCTTCTACGTGAAACCTTATGGGTATGCTCAATTTCGACAATGAATACAGTTTTGGAATCCTCACATCATGCCGGTCCGATCTGTACTAGTCTCTCCATTTGTTTTGGCCTCTCCGAAAAGTTCACTATTTAAATTTTATTAACAAAAATGATGAAAAACAAAGTAAACAGGGGTGATCAGCGTCAAATTCTACCCCGGGAAACATTTTTGCTTAATTTTAGCAACCTCGTGGACGGATAAATTCACCAAAAACATTTTTCGACGTCACGTCATCTGGAGCCGACGGAGGCTCAATATGAAAAATGAGTATGCCCATCGTCATCAGCACCCTCGGTAACCCTAAAACCCGGAGTTTCAGAGAATCGACCTTTTTGAGCTGTGCCAGATCCGGCCCGATCTGCTCGATTCTTAGGCAAACGCCCTCATATTGTGGATAACAAAGGAAAGCTTAAAAGTAATCGTTCAGGCCTGCCCCTACATCCGCACGAGTGGCAACAGCAGAAACTGTGAAGTTACGGAGTACTTGGAGGAGTAAGGAGCTGCATTTTATGGACTCTTCCATCAAAATCATTCACTGTTTTCCGTCAATATTGTCATCCGAATATCAAATGAGTTTATCGGAACAACATGTACAAGAGATTAGTACATGCAATTAAAGACATCAAACAAGCGGAATGTAACTCGACTGAGAATCTTGATCAGATCAGTTCTCCATAACAGCCATTCTCAGTGCTTGCTCGAGGTCGGCAATCAGGTCCTCTTTGTCCTCGATTCCGACCGAGATTCTGAGCATTTTCATTGAAGAAATTTCCAAAAAAAGGGTAAAACCTGATCAGATTATCCGTTATGCCCAGCTTTGCGCGATCCTCTGCAGACACTGAGGCGTGTGTCATCAGCGATGGAACATTTGCGAGAGACTCGACGCCGCCCAGAGACTCGGCTAGGGTGAAGACCTGGATAACCGTGATTTCAGTATCTTGTGAGACGAATCGCGAGAGAATCACCCATTTTCGACCCCGCTTGTGCGGTAGAACAAAAGTTGTTCCTACCAGCCCCCAAAGTGAACCCAAGGTACTTCGAATGATGCTCTTTCAAACTGCGCTTCAGGAATTTTGATATCGGGTCTAAATTTCGCAATACGAAAGATCAAAGATCAAGTATACAAAAGGATTTCGCAAAATGCTCGTCACGGAAATGATCATAACTCGGCTCAAAATTAAGATATTGACTCAATCTAAGTTGCATTAGGTAGATAAAAGATCGGACAACATTTCGCAACATTGAAACTCATTCCTGGCTGATGCGCTGGTGCGGAGCGGTCGGGTGGCCGACAAAACGGTGCCACTATGGGGATACCGATTTGCCTGTTAAGCCACTATGTTTTTTCAAAGAACCTATTTATGACTAAGAAATATCCAAAAATTAGCAAAATCGGAGAGGGTATAAAAAAAAGGCCCGCACTTTTGTCCGCCGGTCCGAAAATGAGTTCATGAAAAAATTACGTTTAGCTTTCCATTTCATCACATATGTGCTCAAAGTGATTGAATATTATTAGAAACATTCAAAAAAAATTTATTGGAACACATTACGGGCCCATTAAAGTGAGAAAAATCGATGTTCTGACCCATGGTGACCCATATTTTCAAAGTGCTCTGAATTAGAGCTCATTCAACTTTCTAGAGTTTTCAATAGCGCCCTAGGGGCATCTTTTTACGTAGAACTCGAAAATCGACCTTAGGAAGCGGTACCATCAAAACCGACCCCGACCCCGTGGCACCCACTCCGGAACCAGGCTGTATGTGGTACCTCTGGAATTTTTTCTCAAACCTATACAAGTGATAGTGGATTTTGTAGATCTCGACGAGAAGAACATTTTCTGTGAAGAATGTTAAGCCCTAACTCTTCTTAGAAAAAAGTTACACCAGTCGGAAATATTTTGCATCGATTTTTTCGGACAGCTGTAAGATCGGAATTTCAATTCAAAACAATTATTTTTCGAGTGGAAATTACTTAAATAGACATAAATAAAGTTTTTGGAACGTTTGGGACATTTTGATAGAAAAAATTTTTTTTCGAAAAAAATCTGAATTTGAAAAAAGTCAAAAAATTCATTTTTGTCCAATCCTCTTTAAACTTTCTGAAATTCATATTCTGAGTCAGATTGATCATTTCTGGTACAAAAATCAAGTCTAAGTCTCGAAAATCCGATCTTACAGCTGTCCGAAAAAATCGATGCAAAATATTTCCGACTGGTGTAACTTTTTTCTAAGAAGAGTTAGGGCTTAACTTTCTTCACAGAAAATGTTCATCTCGTCGAGATCTACAAAATGCACTATCACTTGTATAGGTTTGAGAAAAAATTCCAGAGGTACCACATACAGCCTGGTTCCGGAATGGGTGCCATGGGGTCTGGGTCGGGTCTGATGGTACCGCTTCCTAAGGTCGATTTTCGAGTTCTACGTAAAAAGTTACCCCCAGGGCGATTTTAAAAACTCTAGAAAGTTGAATGGGCTCTAATTCAGAGCACTTTGAAAATATGGGTCACAATGGGTCAGAATATCGATTTTTCTCGCTCTAATGGACCCGTAATGTGTTCCAATGAATTTTTTTAAATGTTTCTAATAATATTCAATCACTTTGAGCACATTTGTGATGAAATTAAGTGCTGAACGTAATTTTTTCATAAACTCATTTTCGGACCGGCGGACAAAAGTGCGGGCCTTTTTTTTATACCCTCTCCGATTTTACTAATTTTTGGATATTTTTTAGACATAAGTAGGTTCTTTGAAAAAAACATAGTGGCTTAACAGGCAAATCGGTATCCCCATAGTGGCACCGTTTTGTCGGCCACCCGACCGCTCCGCACCAGCGCATCAGCCAGGAATGAGTTTCAATGTTGCGAAATGTTGTCCGATCTTTTATCTACCTAATGCAACTTAGATTGAGTCAATATCTTAATTTTGAGCAGAGTTATGATCATTTCCGTGACGAGCATTTTGCGAAATCCTTTTGTATACTTGATCTTTGATCTTTCGTATTGCGAAATTTAGACCCGATATCAAAATTCCTGAAGCGCAGTTTGAAAGAGCATCGTTCGAAGTACCTTGGGTTCACTTTGGGGGCTGGTAGGAACAACTTTTGTTCTACCGCACAGCAGTGGTCGATTCTCTCGCGATTCGTCTCTTGTGTCATTTTCTTGTGAATAAGGTAAAAATCACCTTGATCGCATCGAAGAATCGCTGGGCTTCCTCCTCTCCTCCCTTGAGATAGAAGGAGATCATTCCGGACATCCCCTTCGACTGTTTCATGTGGATCTGGTGTTGAGGATGAGACGGGAGGGCGGGGTAGAGCACCTGAAGGAAAACCGGCTTTTTCAACTCATCCAGCCGATCGAGAGGTGAGAGAGTGTGCGGAATGGAGAGACGGCGCCATACGTCTATCTCTTCGTAGTAGAAAAAGAGTACCTTTTCCACCCGCTCGTTCTTCTCCAGGAACTGCGCGACCGCACGGGCATTCTCATAGTGCGCCCTCATTCGGAGCTGATTGGTTATTTCGTCATCATGTCATCACCAAAACCGGACTAATGCACTCACATGCAGCGTCTTGATGCCTCTGTTGACCAGGAAGCAATCGAACGGGGAGGGTATTGCTCCGGCGGCTGCAAATTTATTGGTGGAAACAAAACAAAAAAAGAAAAAAATTATAGATCTCGTTCGCCGCTGAGTCAGCACTAATCCGCTTTGCACTGCACAAACAATGGATACAGCCCATGAATTTTGTAGAACCGCCATGGAATAAATTAGGGTGTTTGCCATGGAGAAACAATGTGAGAAGATTAACGTGGAATACTTACCTTTCTGCTGGAAGAACAAATGATCCTTGACGTCCTCCCTGTCGCTCATAGCGCAGCCCATGACGACGTCGGAGTGCCCGTTGATGTACTTGGTGAGGGAGTGCACGACGACGTCGGCGCCGAGGGTGAGCGGGCGCTGCAAATATCATTATTCATCGTATTCATTAGCGTTCGAAATTCGGGAAATTGTCTCTGCGTTTCGCGTGTTCTCTCACCGATCAGAGAGGCGATTTCCCGTATTTCGAATTCCAGTCATCACGCATCAGTAAAATTGTATGCAAGTCTACTCTATGCTGAAGGAGTATTCCGTTGCAAACAGACACATTAGTGTGGAGAAATGTACATGAGGATATCTTGCCTGGAAGTACGGCGTCATGAATGTGTTGTCCACGACGATGACGATGTCCGGATTGACCGCCCTCGTGGCCTCAACGACAGCTCGAATGTCGACCACTTTGAGAAGTGGGTTGGAGGGTGATTCGAGCCAGACCATCTGAAAAGAGGTTTTCAGCCTATTTTTATACTCAAAAACTCCGAAATTCTGACCTTCGTATTGGGCTTGAGCGCCTTCTCGATCTCTCCTTGCACCGTCATATCGACGAACGTCGTCTCCACGCCCTGATGCGGGCCGCACAGCTGACGGATGTAGCGCGCAGTGCCTAAACTCGATGGTTGAAGAAAGATCAAAGATCAAACCTCCATAGATGTCGTCCAGGCTGACGACGTGGTCGCCCGGCTTCAGAAGGTTCAGCACGGCAGCTGACGCCGCCAGGCCGGAAGCGAAGGCGACGCCTGCAGAAATGCATTGATAAATGATGAAATTAGACAAAAACTGACAATATTTGGCGTCCTCGAGAGCGGCTAGGTTGCACTCAAGCACATCCCGGGTAGGGTTGCCGGTGCGACCGTAGCTGTGCGCCTGCAATGATCATCTATGACGTCATCTGAATGATGATATGACGTCATCTGAATGATCGGGAAACCTTGGGCTGCCCGGGCTTGTTCTGCTTGTAGGTGGTGGAGATGGAGATGGGTGGGACGACCTGAAGGTTTGCAAGTCTCTCTTGATCTAGTGTGTAATGTCCTCGGCCAAGGCGAGAGAACTCGAAGGTCGAACATGTGTCAAGGTGCTCCTTGCAAGTGACTTGCCTGATTCATCTCCCACTGCTCGGGCGCTTGTCCGACGTGGATTGCATTCGTACCGAAACCACGGAAGGTGGACATCTGAATGGGTTTTTCTCCGTAAATGGAAAAAGTTTGGCGAGATGATCATGCTACGAATACAAAGGCAATAGCTGATATTAAACCCCGGCGATGAGAAATGATAAAAATCGGAGTATGTAGTGAATAATATGCACGGGAAACGTGAAGGGGAAACAGAATGGAAGTGGAAATAGGGAGGTAGAGAATAGGGATCTTCTATCAAACAACTGACCCCCTCCTCTCCTTCTCTCCTCCTGCAGTAAAGCAGACTACAGAAAACGCACGCGAGTGATTTCTGTGTTCCGAATCACTGGGTTCAGCGCTACATTGAGATAAGCCATAGGTGAATTGTCTGCATTTGTCTCAACCCTTCATTTCTTCTCTTCTCAAGTCATCGTGTTCAAAAAAACACGTTCAATCTTTGAGACAATAAGTCTGTACACTGTAGAGATTGCGGTACTTCTCATGTAGTGAATACATAGAACACCAACATTTAATACATAGAGCACCAACATTTACTTTTCCAAAAAATCAATCCGAAGAGGTGATTAGGGCAGACATTGGGGGAAAATTGGACAGAAACGGCGTAAACAAGCGAAATTGGAAGGAATAGTCAATTAATGTCGAGAGCAGGTGGAAGGTTTGGTTATCCGCTTAGATGCAAACCTGAATGAACCCGATGGACCATAAACGTATACCAACGACGTGAACATGACTTGTATCGCTTAATTTAAACAATTCAAGTGATAGGATCCGATCCGAGACTTGAGACGCGATCGGAGCTTCGTGTTGTCAGTCTGTTCAACAGCACTCTGGAATAACCCAAATAACAAAATTCTGGAAAAAAATAATGACTCACTTTCGCATCTCGGTCGACATTACCAGAAAGCAGATCGGATAAGCAGCAGCGATGCTCAAATTGAGCAGGTTCTCGGCGTACGAAATATCGTATGCAGCAGTGTCCGTGTCGGGCTGCGCGAAATGGAGTGCGAACACGCAGAGGATTGACGCCTGTGAGTGTCCCAACTCGTCTCGGAACGTGATTTTCCGAACTTCTGGACGATTCTTTCAATTTCCTCACCGCGTAGAGTACGAACACGACCGCACTCTGGTGGAGCAATCGCAATTGCGTGACGTTGTCGGATTTGGCAACTAGTGACATTTGCCGACGCCGTCGCCTGCAAATGACAAAATAAGTGTTCAAGATTGAATAAGGAAAAAGGTTCCGCCACATCAAACGATTTTACAGTCGAAAGTGACTACGCTAGGTGGTGCTCGTCGGTGGGCCGACTTGCAAGATTCAATGAACTCTAATAAACTTTGATTAGAACTTGTTGATCACTCTGAGTTCATTCACTCGCCTCAGAGAAAAGAAGATCAGCAGGTAGAGTAGAAAAACGACTAGGGCGCAAGCGTAGCTCAGATACACCAAACAGTTGAAAAGAGCCATCGTTTTATCGTCTTGTACTTTCGAGCAGTGATTTACATATTGTTTGATCTGAAATATCGATTAGTTCCTTTGATAATTCCACAAAAGGACTTGCGTTTTCGAGATATTTGAATTGACATTCGAAAAAATAAAATAGAAATGGAATAATAGCGGAACAGAGCCAAACGAAGATGCAGGATAAACAAGTTTGAACTCTGGATTGACTTTTTTATGAATTATAAAAGGACACAGCGCACTTGGAGGGTGTACGAGTGGTTGTAAGATTGGTTGAAAGATGCGAAACAGCTAAATAACGATTAACTACTATTAGCAATGAGAAGAAGAGCACTCCTGATAAAATGCATTATTAAATTATAATATTTGGTTCTGAATAACCATAATCGGCGAGTATGGAGATGTTGAAGATAACAAACTCGTAGTTTGTGGAAAAATAACCATTTTCCTGAACAAAAAAATTCTTTTTTTTAAACAAAGGTCTTTTTTACCATTGATATACCATCGCTTTGTAGTATGTAATAAGGACTAATGAAAGCCACTTCAACGAATCCCTTTAATGACGTAAAGATGATAAGATTCGCGAAAATTATATAAAAAGGATTCTGAATAGTAGAACAATTAATTTTACAATAAATGGCAAATACCTTCATTAGCTTTTTTCGTCCCATTATTAGAATCGAGATTAGCAGCAAGTTGGTTAGTGTGACAGTTAATCCGATCAATAACTCGAGGCACAGCAGAAATTTGTATTTTCCTGAGAAAATAGAGTTGAACATTGGCTATTATGTGACGAATACTACTGATTACCAGTTCGCAAGAAAACAAGGCCCGTCCAAGGCCCAAGCTTGTCCAATTCTGGAAAAAGAGTTGTTCTTTCAAAATAAGAGGTTTCTTTGAATATATACTCACGCGGTACAGCGAACACCATTGCTGCAGAAGTCCTTCGAATACTGTCAAGCTGACTAGACAGCAGAACCTAATTTGACGAGATCAGCAAGACGAGGGGAGTAGGGTAGTGCATCTGTCTGGGAGGGAGAGCACGCGGAATGAACAGACGAAATGTGCGCATTGGCCACTGGCATTGGCCACATGAGGTGGTAAGCGAAAACCAAAGCACCTGTCCAGTTTTGAAATGTGCCGATACAATCGTCCACCTTTTCCTTCGAACCCCACAACGGTTATTGGACAAATCGACGGTGAAAAACTCGTGGTAATGATGCGAAGTTGGTCAAGATGTGAAACGCAATGTGAAAAAAGACAGATGCAGATTACGAATCAATTTTTTATCAAAACGTTTTTAGAACTGATTGGATTAAGTGATTGAGCTCAATTTCCTTCGAATCGTCAAGTGATTGGATACTGCAGAGGCGAGAGATGGCAATGTAAGGCAAACAGTTGAAAATCGGCTCTAGACGTCGTCTGTTGATCTCACTTGAGCATGCGAACATCTTGAACATCTTCACATGTGGTCGAGGAGAGCAGAGCAAGGCCGAAAAGTCTAAAAATCGCGTGTAGAGCAGTAATTAGCTGTACGATAGCACACATTGCACGCGTGCGATTAGGCGAGACACACACACTTTTCAAAGTGTGTCGTAAATGTGCACAAATGGCAACACAGGGAACGTGTGCTTCACGATTGGTGGAGATATAAAGAGCATTTAGCCGTGTTTTTGGTCATTCGCTCAGCGATGATAGGCATACTCACTGCGGTGCTGCTTCTCGTTGCCGTCTACATCTACAAGTACTACCAGAACGTGAGAAGGTACCCAAAGGGGCCAACGCCGCTGCCGCTCATTGGCAATCTCCATCAGGTGAGTACAAATTGCTTTGTTCTTTACCCAAATTCACTGAATCCGGTATAGCCGAGATTGAGGGTCACTCTTCACTCATTCCTTGCATTTTCGAAATAAAACTCATCTTCAGTTCGACGCCCATCGTCTGTACCTCTACCTTGAGAAGGCCCAAGCGCAGTACGGAGATGTCTTCACCGTCTGGACGCCGGCGCCGATGGTCGTGTTCATGAGCTACTCCACCATCAAGGAAGCGCTCGTCACGAAAGGTTTGCTGATCCTCATTATCATCATCCCCCCTGAGTCCCCCCATTCTATAGGAGACGACTTCATCGGCAGAATGGGCCACTTTCCCGATGATCTGTTCATGAACACTCCGAACGGTGAGTATTATCGTTGGACGAGTCCTCCTATATTAGTATTATTTATTTCAACCACCAGTCTGACTTTCAGGAGGAGTTATCTTCAGCCAGGGCGACAATTGGCGAGAGCAGAGGCGAACTGCCATCCAGATTATGAGAGACTTCGGCATGGGCAAGAATGTGATGGAGGCACAGGTAAATTTCGAAAATGACGATTAATATTCTGTTATACACCTCCAATTTGCCAGGTGAAAGCGTCTATCGACGAGTGTCTGAGGCATCTCGACAGCATCAAAGACAAGAGCGCCGTCGACTTCAGATGGCCGCTTCAGGTGATTAAATGATAATTAACAGTATCACGAAACAAATGGAAGATCCTGGTGGCGAATGTGATCAACGAGGTTCTCTTCGGGTATCACTACAACTTCAACGATTGCAAGAGGCTCATGGACTTTGCCGATACGCTAACTTTCCAGGTAACCGAAAATTTCAGTCTGAAATCAAATAGCGAATATTTCGACTTTAAAAAATATAATTTCCAGATCGAGGACATGCGCAAGAATGCGCTCGTCTTTCTCGTCTCCCAGTTTCCGTTTCTCGCACGATTCCCGCTCATCGGATGGAGAGCAGTCGGCCAGTACAAAAAGACCTCCGGCAAGGTGGGCACAACATTTCAAGCATCATCAACGTCGTCAATTTATCACTTATTTATTGCTACTTGACTTCAAGAGCGCAACGAGTATGAGGACACAAGTTTAGATCATTATAAGTTTTTTTGATCATGTCATGTCTTGAACGGTGTTTTTGACGTGGAGTCACCTTCGCCTTCAGATGATCGCGCACGTCCGCGAGGACGTCCGTCGATGCATGGCGACGTTCGACGCGAGCGAGCAACCGGCCTGCTTCGTGCACGCGTATATGCAGCGGATGGAGAAGAATGCGGTGCTGACGTCAGTTTCCCATTATAAACAATAATACATTTTATGAAAACACGATGGAAAAGCAGTTTATAATTTGGAAAATGCTCGAGAACTGTCCGACCTGCGAGAGAAGAATCGAATGATTCCAGCGAGGACCAGATGGTGAACGTGTGCACGGACTTCTTCCTCGCCGGCATGGAGACGACGTCGACGACGTTGAGATGGGGCATGCTGCACATGGCGAGGAATCAGAGGGTGCAGGTCAGAGAGACAAAAATTCAGGGGAAAGGGAATAGATCAGCGTGGGGTTTTCAAGACGGGCGCTAGGTTGGATGAGAACCGGAAGTAGGCGAGAAACTGTTATGTCAGAGACGGTATTGCGAAATAGTTCGCATCCGACCTAGTGTCTGAAGACGCCAATGAGCACCACCGCCATTTTGAAACACAATAAGATTTCTGACGGCTTCGTGGTAAAAATGACCTGATTTCGATTGCAGGACAAAATTCGTGAAGAGCTGCTCTCAGTGCTTGGTAGAGACGGCGAAGTGACAATGGCGGACAAGATGCGGTTGCCCTACACAAGCGTCGCTATTACGGAACTGCAGCGGATGGCGAACATCCTGCCGCTCAACGTCATTCATAGGACTGTCAACGACACGAAGGTGAGATTGTCAAATATCTGTGTCACTGTCAATCAACGCGATGGCATTGTCAACAGAGTCCCTGGAAGCGTAGAGACTGTCAAAGATGTTTGTCATTGCTAATGACCTCATGAAACCTCATGAATTTGCAGGTCGACGGCCAGCCCATTCCGGCCGATACGCTGATCATGGCACAGATTCACAATGTGATGAAGCGTGGGGATATTTTCGAAAGTGCTGAGGAATTCAAGCCCGAGAGGTTCCTCATGAAGGACGGAAAGACGCCGAACAAGGTATTTTCTTTTTGTTTTTAGAGACTTTATTGCATTTTTTAAATGACAATATGAGGCCGTTTTCGTTAGGATCAACAAGGTTCAACGGGGGTTTGGAACAGGTAAAAAATCGAAATGTCTGAAAAGTTGGCTCTAGGGGTTATTTTTGACCCTCTACACGCTGGTGAGGTCGATTTCGCAATATGTCCCCTCCGCGCTCCGGGAGGGGCACCCCCCATTTTGGCCAAAAAAGCGTTTTCCGATGTTTTTTCTTCGGAGAGTGGTCAAAATGGCCTGAAATCTCACGTATCATACCAGAATTTCGAGCTCTTTCGAATGAAACTAATACCACATGATGCAAAAATTTTCGTTTTCGTGAAAAATCGAAAAATTAAAGGAGAAAAAAGTGCGCTCCAGCACTTCACAGGAAGAAAGAACACACTCCCCTGATCATTTTCAACTATTGGGTTAGTTGATATCTGCATGTTAAAATTGTTTTATATCGATTTTTCTAAAAAGTCAAAAAATAAATTTTTCTGAATGCACTCTTGATGATGCTCATTTTGTAGAGCTCGTCGAACTGATCATTTCTTATATTGAACATTTTCCCAGAAAACCTCTCTATCAAAAGTTATGATCGATGACAAACACCATTTTCACAAAATGGCATAGAAGCGATTTTTCGAAACCTGTAACTTTTGATAGAGAGGTTTTCTGGAAAAATGTGCAATATAAGAAATGATCAGTTCGACGAGCTCTACAAAATGAGCACCAGCAAGAGTGCATTCAGAAAAATTTATTTTTTGACTTTTTAGAAAAATCGATATAAAACAATTTTAACATGCAGATATCAACTAACCCAATAGTGGAAAATGATCAGAGGAGTGTGTTCTTTCTTCCTGTGAAGTGCTGGAGAGCACTTTTTTCTCCTTTAATTTTTCGATTTTTCACGAAAACGAAAATTTTTGCATCATGTGGTATTAGTTTCATTCGAAAGAGCTCGAAATTCTGATATGATACGTGAGATTTCAGGCCATTTTGACCACTCCCCGAAGAAAAAACATCGGAAAACGCTTTTTTGGCCAAAATGGGGGGTGCCCCTCCCGGAGCGCGGAGGGGACATATTGCGAAATAGACCTCACCAGCGTGTAGAGGGTCAAAAATAACCCCTAGAGCCAACTTTTCAGACATTTCAATTTTTTACCTGTTCCAACCCCTTGTTGAACCTAAGGCGAACGGCCTCATATAATAATTTATCTACGCCCGAGGCGCGACGAAATAGTTACATGTGTATAGGAGACACTATCTGAGAAAATTCACATCCGACCGTACAGGAAAAAATGGAAAAATCCAGAAAAATGTCCCTAGGGATACTTTTTGACGTAGAACACGAAAATCGACCTTAGAAAGCCGTATCTCTAACGCCCAATTCCCTGTGGCACAGTTCACCCTGCCAGGGGGTACAGGCTATTTCACGGAGGACGCTCCAAACCCCTACAAATTATATATTATCTTGTAGATCTCGACGAGACAAACATTTTCACAGAAGAAAGTGAACGGCTAGCTCTTT
>LS557912.1:782348-825310 GCA_900490775.1 Pristionchus maxplancki
AAAGAGCTAGCCGTTCACTTTCTTCTGTGAAAATGTTTGTCTCGTCGAGATCTACAAGATAATATATAATTTGTAGGGGTTTGGAGCGTCCTCCGTGAAATAGCCTGTACCCCCTGGCAGGGTGAACTGTGCCACAGGGAATTGGGCGTTAGAGATACGGCTTTCTAAGGTCGATTTTCGTGTTCTACGTCAAAAAGTACCCCTAGGGACATTTTTCTGGATTTTTCCATTTTTTCCTGTACGGCCAGGCAGTGAAGTTGCTCAGTTCTCTCAGATAGTGTCTCATAGGTGGATGTAGCTGGAAGGGGGGGGGGAATTTGGAACGCTTCACGAATTTGCGTGTCATCCTTGCGCAGGGGCCATGCTAATCTTCTCTGTATTGTTCCAATTTTAGTATATGTTCATTTGGAATGAACACAATATCGTATTTTTCAGGAGACAATCGAGCAAGTGATTCCATTTTCAATGGGTAAAAGGATGTGCGCGGGCGAGGGACTGGCGAGAATGGAATTGTTCCTCGGGCTGGCGGCTATTCTGCAGAAGTACCGCATTCTGCCCCCGAAGGACGCTCTTCTTGACATGAATCCCGTCGAGGCATCCATACTGCTGCCGAGGGAAAACAAACTGCAGATTGTTCCCGTGTAAATTTACGTATTACTGGTACAATAAAGGTATTTGCTGTAAAAAAAATTAGCTCATGTCATGCACGATCGACACTACTCATGATTGCTACTGAATGGGTTAGCCATTCTGTATGCGATCTTCGAACCATGTGTGAACTCTTGACTAGTTGTTTTTTTTTGCACGTGCAGCAAGCTAGACACATGCATCAACAGAATTTTCGGCCTGGTGCGTTTCTAATTCAGGTCCTTTTTTTGTAACTTTACTGACCTAATTTTTTGAGAAGGTGGTTTATATGAGGCCGTTTGCGAGAGAGTCGAGCAGATCCGTCTGGGTGTGGTACAGCTCAAAAACGTCGATTCTCTGAAACTCCGGTTTTTGGGCTTCTCGAGGGTGCTGAAGACGATGGGCGTACTCATTTTTCATATTGAGCCTCCGTTGGCTCCAGATGGCGTCAAGTCGAAAACTGTTTTTCTGGAATTTTTAATTCCGTGAGGTCGCTAAAATTAAGTGAAAATGTTTCCCGGGGTAGAATTTGATGCTGATCACGACTGGCTACTTCATTTGTAATGAAACTTTTTAGTTTTTTTTTTTAAATGTAAACTTTTCGCTCCGTGATTCATGTGATAAACCACGTACATAGATCGGACCGGCGTGATGAGAGGATTCCAAATCTATATTTTTGTCGAGACACTCCATGGGTTCTGCGAGAAAATCGACTTACAGTGCACCTAGCTTGTACGTAAAACAGGCTCTCCTCCCCCAAGCCAGAGGGGATTCAGGGGGAAGAGACGAGAGAGCACGTGAAAACGAGAGGGCACAGAGAAGGGAATGGGGAGACGGCACCACCTCGTGTCTCTCCTCTCTCTCACCTCTCTGCACTCTCCTCTTTTGCCCTGCTCTCTCGTCTGAGCCGGGTGCACTGTAAGTCGATTTTCTCGCAGAACCCATGGAGTATCTGGACAAAAATATAGATTTGGAATCCTCTCATCACGCCGGTCCGATCTATGTACGTGGTTTATCACATGAATCATGTAGCGAAAAGTTGACATTTTCAAAAAAAAAACTAAAAAGTTTCATTAAAAATAAAGTAGCAAGTCGTGATCAGCATTAAATTCTACCCAGGGAAACATTTTCACTTAATTTTAGCGACCTCGCGGAAGGAGAAATTCCAGAAAAACAGTTTTCGACGTGACGCCATCTGGAGCCAACGGAGGCTCATTATGAAAAATGAGTACGCCCATCGTCTTCAGCACCCTTGAGAACCCCAAAAACCGGAGTTTCAGAGAATCGACGTTTTTGAGCTGTGCCAGACCTTGCTCGACTCTTCGGCAAACGGCGTCATATTTATTTTAATTTAAAAAATACGTGGTTTGCAATATGGAAGAATAGGAAAGACTGCTAGATAACTACTAAAAGGAGAGACTTCCTACGAATACCACCTTCTCAAAAATTGGGAGTAAAAAAGTAGAATCGGAATCTGTCGAGTTCTCACCTTCTATAAGAGGATTAATTCTCACAAAAAAATATATTCTTATTTTTCGGAAAGTAAATTTTTCGTTCTTTCTTGCAAATTTGTTCAGCTTCTCAAGGCGGTCATTTGCGCTTTTGCACGAAATTTTAACTGCCCTTGTTTTTCTGATTTCGTGAGAGAAAAAACAGGATGTGTTGCTTGCGGGACGATCATCAGCCGGGATCACACAGCAGTTATTTATCATCCGACGGAAACATATTTTCACTTGCAGAAAACTGACACAAGAAAATAGAGATTGCAATCATCATATCGGAACTGCTGGAATCTCTTCCTTTTCCTCGCTCAAACCCGGCACGCCCTTCTTCGTCATTTGATACATTGTCGTGTTGTCATCGAAGACGTTCAACAACGAGAACATCTCCAGATTCATCGGCATCATGTAGGACAGTTCCTCAATATTTGCATTTTTAGGGGGGGGGTGGGTTCCATTTTGCAACTACCGCTTTAGACCTGGTAAACATCTTTAGCATTAGTTTTTACGTGGGAACAACTCAATTTATCTATTTCTCATAGCCTCTATGGATAGTGATGAAGCATAATCGTGAATAGCACAGATGATATAAAAGCTCGATTCTAAAGGGAAATAACCCCTTCCCAACCTGCAGAGCAACGACGATATCCATCAGGTGTCCGATGCGTTTGGCACATTCCTCCTCCGTTCCCTTCTTCCGATACGACTGTTGCAATTCGCCCACCGCCTTCGCTCGATATCGCACGCCCAGATCGATGAGAGACTCGTCAGATGATGTGTTCTCTGCAAACAAACAAGCAAAAAGATCTCGATAAAATTGAAATGCGGTTTGCTAATTATTCAACTTTACCATCATACCCTCTGCAAAGAGTCTTGCACTTCAAGGCTTGAACCCTAACACTGAGATGCTCAGACGTAGGTTTAAACTTATGATCAAGAATCCGTACAAGATGAGGATTCCAAAACGATTACATATAATTGAGAATAAGGTGGTACTGTGTAATCTTCGGCATTGATGTTGAACCTTGAGATTGACTGGGTGTTTCTCAGTGAAGCCAGGTTTACTGAGAAACACCCATATTATTGAGATTACCTATACTCCAGAAAGCAAGGACCAGCAATGCGTGATATTCGTCCTCATTGATTTGAGCACTCCTCATCGCATTATTAGCCAAACGAGTGTCGTAACGGAGAAAGCAACGGAGGAGACTGGAATGCTTATATGCTATAAAATTTAAGAAACAATTGTTCTCTCTCTCTGGTTATCTCCTACAGTAATCTTTCAATAATTTAGAATCAATTTGGAGAGTCAGAGCGGATGAAGAAGTTATCATGATGACACAGTGTGATATGTGGTACCGAGATTGGTTCCAAAAAGATTTGCCGCTCACCCAACTAAGACAAAACATAGGTTGAGGGTATCTCTACATGTACGAATAACTCACTCTCGAGCATCTTCCTTCGCAGTTTGAGTTCTCGGAGGAATGTTCATGAACTCTTCAGCGTTAGTTTCGTCTAGATACGTGGTGAAGCTCATCAATTGGCTGAAATGATGAAATCACATCAGCGGGAGGAGTGAACAGGCTATACAGTAAGCAAAAATGAACTGCCATCGAGGGGCATCGAACTGGCGCACCGCAGCTCGCCAAAACATCATAGCCTAGGCGCTTCCCTACTGAGCCATGGAGGCATGTCTTCTTTTCTCTGAGATCAAGCCAAGAATCGAAGAAGCGGGTGTGCGTGAAATCGCACATAAATTAATTATCTTAATAACTCTTATTAGAAAAATAATGCGGATTTTCTGAAAACGAAAATCGACCGTCCTCCCGGGTCACTTCGATCCCAGATGGGTCTTATTCAAAAATTCTACCGAGTGCATTTACCATTCCCTTTTTAACACCAGAATCTTCTCCCACCTTCCCGGCAGGGAATGAGAAGAGAGAGAGGGCGAGACGACTAACAATAAGCGCACAGGGGTGCGCTCACATGAGTATAGTTGCACAGTGCAAACTTTTGCGGGTACGTTGCGCGGCCTGCTAGCCACTTTTCGCTCGACGATTAGTCGTCGACAATAGTTGGCGAAAAGCGAGACAAATAGAGAACGTTCGCTTCTAGTGATGCAGCTGGCGATAACGAACGTTCGAAGACTTCAAATTTGCAAGAGCACGATTGATTCTACTCGAATACATTTTTTGGCGTTTTTCGAACAATTTCTTGCTCTACTTCTCAGTTGAACACGACTCACGTATTGCGCAAGTGCGGAAATTGCGAGATTATCCTGTAGGCCGATTCGAGTGTCCAGAATGGCCAGTAGAAGTTTTTTATGAGATACCACTGAATAGTTGTTCTTCACAAATTGTCGTTACTCTTCGTACCTTATTCTGCACCGATAAACGGGCAAACCCATCGAATACGCGAACGGCAAAGTCAAAGAGGGCCGAAACAAGTAGACGAAGTGCGAAATTAAGCGAAGTAATCGTAGCTGGTACGAGTGGAAGACACTCGGAAGACTGCAACGGTATTATTAAGTTTTTTAATTATTGTAATTCCCATTAGAACAAAAAATTTAGAATGATAAATATTAGATTTATGTCTTACATGCGAATCATGGAATGCGCACGTGGGATGGCTGCTTGGCTGCAATTCAATCAGTTCTGCCGCACGACGCGAAAGACTCATCGCGCTAAATTTAAATTACGACTACGGTGACATGTGAGAGAAGTGATTACCGATAGCCGATGCTGACGCGTTCAAGATAAGCCGCCTGCTCGAACGGCACAATTGCACGGATCCTGACAAAACGGATATTTTTGGCAACCCGCCACAGAAATAAATGAGGTCCGTATACTACTGAAATGCACCCCTCAAACTCACTTGGGAGAGACCGCATTTTCCTTGGTGGAAGGCTGAGGCTCTTCCGAGCTTTCTCTCTCCGACTCTGCGTCTTCCCGTGTTGGGGCGCCTCGCACTAGTTGGTCGATCTGCTTGAATCGACACTTCTTGCAGCGCGGGGACTTGTCTGAATCGTACGATTACGCTAATCTCCTCTCTTGCACCACGCACCACAACTACCCTTTCGAGACGCGCAACGTAACCGACGCTTCCGATTTCCTTTCCTCCTCAAAACATGATGGTTATGTTTGGTAAATACAATTAGCATACAATTACATACATACCGATAGAAGATCTTGCATGCTCGACAGATGAGAACTCCCAAATACGAATAGCGAGTGCACTTCCCGCAGACGAGGCAGCGCTCGACCATGGTAGAGAAGAAATAGCGAGAAAAACACCCTCCCCCCCCCCGCTCCCCCTTGCCCTTCTCCTCTTCTCTCTCCACGCGTCTCTCTTCTCGCGACTACACAACTGTCGCTATTTGCCAGCGCAGACTACAATGTACAGCGATAAACTCATTCCTTTCAGATCTGAGGTGGTGGAAATAGCATAAACAAACTATGAGCATGCTTCAAGGGTCAGAATTCGATGGGGATCACGGCCACCAATTTCATTTGACATTAACCACAAAAATAATTTTAATAAAAAGTGGAAAATGTAGAAGAAGCGTTTTGCAAACATCTCACTTCTCATTCTCGAGCACATCTCTGATTACTTCGGCCAATTTTTGGTCATTATCTAGCTCGGACTTGTCGTAGACTCGTCCCAGGCCGTTCAGCTCCGCCATGCCGGCATTCCGCGCTGGTCGAAAAGCAGAGGAACGAACACGCCCATAAAAATAGCAGTTCAGAACATTCAACCACAAACCAATCGGAATGACGAGAAAAAGAGCTAATTCGTTTTTCGAATTATTTCGAACGTATAGTAAGGTATGAGTGTATTCCTATCGCATCCAAAGCCTATTACAGGGCGAATGCACGGTTTCTCTGGAAAAAAACATGATTCGGCTCAAACACATTTTCCCGCAAACAATCATTTCTCTCCAGATGCACATGGATCTCGCTGCACTCTCGCTCGAGTGTGTTTGATCTCAACAGAACGTGACGTGAATGCGAAAGAAGGCAAGAGTTACCGGGAACGCCTCTGAGCGCCGCTTCGCGTGTCGATCCCATCCCGCCGTGCGTGATGAACAGCGCCGGGTTCTTGTGGGGTCTGTGCGCGTGTTAGTTGCTGAACAGGCGGCGCGCGCGCGTTCTCACTAAGAACTTAAATTCTAAGAACTTCCACGCTTTTCAAATTTGCTGAACGTTCCTGCAGACTTCTGGGCTGTTGTGGAGTTTAGGGGTTGTTTGGGGACATAGCCTCACAAATGACTACTTCCCCACTCTGGGCCCAGAAGTCTGCAGGAACGTTTTCCTGTTTCCCTCTGCAGGACTGTTTTTTTCAGCAAATTTGAAAAGCGTAGAAGTTCTTAGAATTTTCTCCTCTTTCGATCCCGCATAGTCTCGTTTGGAAACTCCATATCCTCCTCGCGACCTTCCCTTGTCAGTATGTCGACTTGCGGCGTCCATCTGGCCATGACGAGGTGCTCCAGACGCGCTGCCGCCTTCGCGAAGACGTCGTCGACATCCTCGTACTTCCAGATGAACGTGACGTCGGGGAAGCGAGCGATCGCCTGCACAACAGTGATCGCTGACTACAATGAGAAGAACTATAGTATGCTATCTACATTGACGGGAATGACCGAGCTATCTACCAATATTTTGAGGTAGTCAATGGCATTGGGTAAGATTGTGGTCGCGGCCTTTATCTAGTGCAATCGACCGGTTTCAACCCGGACCTTGCTTTCTCAAATTTCACGCTCGACAATCCTAATCGCCTTCTCGACAGATTCTATGATGAGAGGGGACACCTTGAGAATGCCGTGCTTGTTCGCCTCGGGCAGCTGGGTGCTGCGCGCGACCGAGCAGAACGAGAGCAGCACGGCGCGCGTCGTCGTCGTCGAATAACGAAGACGCAGCACGCCCCCTCCCAGTGCTGCAAATAACGAAGTCATGCATAGTATTGAGCATGAATGCCCCCTTTGTTGCGCTCCTAATGCATGCCTCGTAGAGGATTCAGGTTATTTGAGAATAGAGGGGCCGACTTCGAGACGACCTCGTCCAGCGGTTTGGCCGCGCGCGAGCGTCGGCGCAGCCGCGTCCGGCAGCGGCTCCGCTTTGGTGAGCACGTACGCGACGTTGGCCGATTGCGCCTGCAAGGAGCAGTGTAATACGGGGGGCGGGTAATTCGGACCCGGCCGGGTAGGAGAGGAGGAGAGCGCGGAATGAGAATTTCCCGGGACATTCTTTTTCAACCTCGTCAGAAACCAACATGGTGCACCCGTGAGCATCATGCATGCGTGAAGCGCAAGACGGAGAGAGAGAGAGAGAGAAAGACGAGAGAGGACGCACTGACGAGCGTAAGCACTCACGGCGCTCGTGGGATAGTCGGGACCGAAGTGCGCGCGCAGGACACCGTTCACGGCGCGGCGCTTGAACGAGAAGGCGAGCCGTGCGACCACCTCGGCGTATCCATTCCACAGTCGGGAGACGGTCGAGCGCGCGTCCACGTTGCGTGAGGCGAGACCAGCGACACTTTCGGGCGCCTGCTGTTAGAGGGGCCCCCGTATTTTTACTAGGAATGATAAGATGGGACCATAGAGATCATAGGATGCTACGGTTTAATGTAGTGTCATTACCCATACCCAAGACGCCCCCAAGACGCCCTCCCTATTTGTGAAACGTTGTCACATTTTATAACGCAAGAGCCGACTAACTGTCGCGATAGCTGATGGCCGTGGCGACGCCGTACTCGTCGAGCTGCCATCCGAAGAGGAACGTCGCCGATGAGCCGATGACGGCGCCGGGCGCGATGGCGTGCGCGATGCCTGACTTTTCGAGAATGAGAGAGCGCTGCTTAGAGGGCTGACTCAATAAAAATAGAAAAAATAGGTATAGGAATAGGCGACTGAAATAGTGCACAAGAGGACAGCGGCAAGAACTGCCTAGATAGCGGACGTGTGTTTCGGTCCGTGGGTCGCATACCGCCCCACAGTGAGTGGACCTCATTGTGAGAGGCCGTAGTAGGATCGATAACGCCTACCGATGCCGCAGACGTCGAAGTTCTCGGTGATGTAGACGTCATACTTCTCGGCGCGCAGTCGCCCGATCAAGCCCGGCTCGTCCAGCACGCGCTGGCACGTGCGGCCGAACGCGTGCGCCGTCGACGCGCCCACCTGAGAGCGATGCCTTGGCAAACGACCGTAACCACCCACCACGAAGGGCAGGACGGGATTGAACATGCTGAGGCGGAAGTAGTTGGGCTGTCGCTGGTGCTCGTAGCTGCAAGGGACCGCAATCGTCGGCCGAATGAGAATACGATGCTCACTACTCGCTGAGGGGTGCGGCTGCACGTAGATCTTGTGCGATTTCTGCGTGCCGTCGCTCCTCACCAGCGGATTGAGGATGGGAATGAGCGAGGTCTGAGTGATGGTCAATTCGGAAGAGAGATATGGAGAACTACTAAAACCGTTGTTGCTCACCCATAGAGTTTCGAAAACAGGCCAAAAAGGCGGTTGCCTGGGAAAGTACACAATTGTTTCGATGATGGGAGACATGTAAATCCAAGCAGTTGTCGAATCACAGCTCACCACATTGTGTCCGGCGTCCACGAGAATATCGGCGATTTCGCCAAAGAACGTGCTGTGCGATTGGCCGAACTTGGAGTTGTACACGAGAATTTTGAACGAGACAGCAAACGGAAAGGCGAAGAGAATTAGAAGTAGGAGCGAGTGGCAGCGCATTTCACTCCGATTTCCACTGGCGGGCAGTGCTTTCCCTTTGAAACGCCTCCAAGAATGCGTACCCAAATCCAATGTACACAATCAAAAAGGAGAGCGCTCCTCTTGTAGCGGTTAGATATATTGCCTACAAACCCCCCACAATTATAAAATCTGTGCGGATAAATATTAATATATCAGACGCTGTTGATCATATTATCACTTGAGAACGAGAGACTACCAAACAGCGTGAATTGATCATTTTTCCAATTCGAAACATAATTCACCATTCAAGCTCAATCTCAGTGGACGCTCGATCGTTTTTTATCGAATAGTCCGATTCGCTCCTACTTATTTGATGAAGCCAACCTTGTTGTTTTCGTTCACAACAAATTAGAAACGTTTGTCTTTCATTTATGAACACCATATTTCAGTAACAGCTCTTTAAAATGTATTCGTCACCTATGCGAGAGAGGCGATATCGATGAATGGAAGTGGTTGAGAAGCGAATAAAAGGTTGATCTCGAAGATGAATAAAGATAGTGAGCTAGGGATCAGAACCACAAGTCTTTCGGTCTGTTGGCAATGTGTTGAGCTACTGTTGGATGGGCAAGGAACTTCTTCTGGTGAGCGGCGAGAAGGGGGAAATCGACGAGGAGTTGGACGGGTTCGTCGACAAGACGAAGCAGCATTTCGAGGTTGCAGCCAACGAAGAGATCGGCGTGAGTAGGCAAATCGGAGCAGGAGCTCAGCCACCCCGTGGACGACTGAAATATTTGAAGTATGCGAAAGCACAAGAGGGCGTACGACGGTAGAATTTAGGGAATACCCCACCCCCCCCCCCACATCTTTACGAATTCAAGATGCTTCGAGCACCCCAAGTTTCCAACCACAACTTTTCTCACCTTGGCGAGCGCTTTCTCGAAGAGAGGAAAGTACTTCTCTCTGGACGGTATGAAGACGGTCCGGAACAGCTCGGCCTGAATCGATAGTAATCATTGCACTCCGACGAGGACCTGCAAGCAAACCCGGTCTCCTGGCATGATGCCTATTCTGGCACCGTGCCAAGGTAGGATTGTGGTGAAGAATTCGCCCATCAAATCAGCAAGCGAATCGACGATCGCGCAGCTAAGACTGTCCGTGCCGGCGTAGCCTGGACGCAAAAAAGATCTTATTTTCTACCTTTCTTTTCGCTGTTACTGCACTGTGCTATCGCACGCGCTGGTTAGAACTCGTTTGTATCGCGACAAGATGACTCACCGAATTCGTGCGCGAGATATCGCAGTATGGCCTGACTCTGGCCGATTTCGACGCCGTCAACGCTGAGAATGGGAAGAGTGCCCTGGGGCGCATCTGGGGAAGATTTACTAGAACGACGAGCCGAGCCCTTTGATTGCGTTTTTCGATTGCGAACTACACATGGAGACGTATTCCTTTCATGAAGTTTTGCAGCTATCGATAGCCATAAAATGTTTTGAAAACGCTCGCTTCATTTGCTCTCTGGCTAGATCTTCAAAGTCCTTGGCTCAAAATCACGATAAGTTGCTGATATCTCGTTTCTGAACCAACTTATCGTGATTTTGAGCCAAGGACTTTGAAGATCTAGCCAGAGAGCAAATGAAGCGAGCGCAACCCCATCTTTCTTATCGCGAACCTGTCTTCGTTTCCAACAACGAACAATAAACAGAAAGGCCGAAGCATCTGTATTGATTTTGGTCAGCACATCGGAATTTAGGCGCGGCACAAATTTTTGATTACCTGACTTGAGTTTTGCCCACTCCTCCAATGAAATGCGCACATCTTCAAATGGAACCTTGGCGAGAGCGAAAAGAATACGGATGGGCTCGGCTCTGGAAAGGAACAAGTCTGATGTACTTTCTGAATTTTGAGATTGGAAGGAGAAAAAAAGATTCTTACCTGCCCGAAATGTTAAAATAAGTGAGCTTGTAGGAACGCATCTGATGGAAAACTTGAACACTACTGCCCCAATTCATCTTTTGGCCCCTCGTTTTATCGCTCAACTCGCCCCCACTCTGCTTTTGTGCATTGTACCCATAAGTTGTCAGCTTTCTAGTCAGACTCGCACATAAACGAGGAGAGCGAGCAATCGGAAGAGCGCATAGAGTTCAGTGACGTGTGTCCAAGCAGAGTAGAGAGCGCGCTTACGCTCAATGAACGAATTTCGATTCCAAAATGGAATTGTCACCTTCCACTTAGTGTGATGAGGAAATTTTGTTCACTCTCATTCGAACTTACTGGTGAAAAGTCATAAGAGAATACAAATATTATTTCACAAATGGTGTAAAGGCAGCGCAGCTTCTTCCCCAGAAGTTTATGATGCGAACAGCATTTATGTCTATACAATTTCACTCCTAGATAAATCGTCTAAACGTGCTAATCAAGACGAAAATTTAAGATTTTTTCGCAAGGGAGAGCGCGGAATGAGGAGGTAGTGATTTGCCTATTATACAATTAGTAGTTCTTTACCGTGTCTAGTGAACAATGACCCCCTAAATACGAGGTGGTTAACGGGCATTGTGTATGAAAAAGCCACAACGTCAGATGGTCTAAGTCTCCAAATCGTCACAATCCCTCGTCGTCGTGGTTCGTGGACGAAAGAATATATCCTCTTCATTTGTCATAAGATTTATGAAATTGAAATGAACTCATCATCGTTATCACATTCCAAAAGCCAGCAACCATTTCGGGGGCGATATAGTGCTCCCGGCTACAAACTACAACACACGAATGCAGATGCAATTAGCTACGTTTGTCACTCGAACCCGCGCCATCTAATTATCACTCCTGATTGCTGCACTCCTGTGGCCAGACTCCGTCAGTCTCTTATAAAGTCGTGTCCTGCTCGCTTGTATCACGTGCCCCGACCGATCTAATGGCGCTCGTCGACGAAGACTTGCGATGGACCATGGAGAATCTCGTCTTTCTCGAACACAACTCCGTTGTGCAGACGCTACTCGGCATCAGCTCGCTTCTCATCGCTTTTCGGCTATTTTACATTGTGGTCAAGTAAGTTTTATGGAAACTGGTCTCATTCATGTTTTTGCTCAGTCATACAAAATTGTCCTGAAACACGTTGAACGTGCGCATCGAAAATAGGGTTGTCAAAATGAAGAGATTGAGTACGAATGAAGAGGCCATTTCTCCCCTCTCATTCCCCCTCTTCATTGAAGAGGGCGCGGCCTAGCGAGCTCTTCAATGAAGAGGTGTTCAAAATAATGGGTCTAACTCGAATGTAAATGGATATTTTCATTTCAAATTTTAGGTCAGCTTCCAGTAAGTTGTTACGCGGTGCGTGATCGCAAATTTATATATCGCTGACTCTCTAGAGCTATCTATTGGCTGATTCTCGGTAACTCAAACCTCCACGATACGATTTTGTCAATCTAAATCAATGATCTTTTGAGAATAATCAATGATCTTTTGTTTAGTTACAACATTTTAAGTATCAGAGACTTCTCAATGTCAATTCTACGCTGTAGAAAATGCATTTAAACCATGGGAGACACCAAACTCTGATTGTCAGTCAATCGTTGCTCAAAGGATTCAAAAATGATTGAAAAAGGCGCTATATGGCAAACCATGACTTATGGAAGCCTACTCTAAAGTTTCAAATAGAAAGATCAATTACAATTCGAGTTAGAGCCATTTTGCGAATAACCTCTTCATTGAAGAGCTCGCCCCTCTTCATTGAAGAGGTGACCGCGCGGCCCCCTCTTCAATGAAGAATGACGCCGATCCCCTCGCTAGGGGAGAGAGGGAATGAAGTCTTCATTTCACCTCTTCATTTTGACAACCCTAATCGAAAAGTGAGCTGAAATGTGATAATGTTCGAATACCTTTTGTCTATGGCAAGCAGTAACCTAGCTAGGTTGTCAGATTGTCGATATATTTGTTGTATTCCTTCTTTGAAGATGGACCCCGGATGAAATGGCGTCAAGGCGAACGAGTGTGCTGATTCAACTCATCACGTGCGTCGTGCACTCAATTGTCTACTCGTTCACGCAATCAATTCCGCTTATCCCCCACAAAGTAAATGCAGCTTGCAGTCTGATTTAATCACACGCTTCAGGCACTCATATCTACAAGTCCATTTCGGAAATTTAATTGCTTTCCGTCCACATTACTGTTTATTGCTTGGTATGCATATCGCTCTTGTAATATGAGAGGGATCGCGAGAGGATCGAACGCTGTCGGGGGGTTGGCGGGAGTAGGAACAATTATTTTCTTCTGAGAAAATTTCCAACAGTACTTCGAACTCGATTTTTATCGGACGTCAATGTTGACACAACCGCACTCGAAAAAAAACAGTCTAAAAATCGAGAGCGCTGTTCGATAGAGCATCGTTCGAAGTACTTTTGGTAATTTTTTCTGAATGTTATAACATAATTTTTCCAACTTCCGCCCCCTCCCCAGGTCGAACCTCTCGTGATCCCGCTCATATATACCATTTGCTCTTTCAAAGGATCTCAAATTTGTCGCTTTCTGCTACTTCCGCACTGTCTAGCTCTATTTCGCACTACCTCGGACTCATGGAAGGCATGAGGTACAGATGATTAACAGGAAAATGAGACTCGATTATTCCGTTTCAACCGATAATCAGGCACTTTTGCAGGCAATCTAATCGTATATTAGATACATACGCTGGTCTCTCGCACTCAATCAAAAAATGCATCTCATTTTTTGCTCACTTGATTTCCGTTATCCTCATTGGACTATCAATATTTATTTCAATGGACTTGCAGGTATTCTCACTAATTTGTTATTCGAAAATCTGTTCAGACTGACGCCGACGGTCCGTATGCAGTTTACCTGCGCTCCAACTTTGCAATGATACGAATGAAGTCCAGCAACGCCTATCTTGTTGTTCGTATTTTTAAAAAATACGGAAAGAAATTGCTTGCTCTAAGGTACTGGGCAGCTCATTTGTTATCTTCCTTTCTATGTACATTTTCCAACTTTTCTATCTGAAGAAAGCAGTTGAGCAGCAATTAGAGAGGGTACGGTATTGATTGTTTCAGATAATGCTCAATTCATCAGATCAAACCCTCGATCTCTCCTCGAACCTGGCACATTCTCCAATATACAGCCCGTCTTTTTCTTGCTATTGCAGTTCAGCCGATTGTTTCCTTTTTCTTACCAATAGGTAGCATTGATCGGAAATTGGATAGCGAAAGTTAATCATTCCAGCTTTGTTCATCATCTTCCAATTCTTTGTAATGAATATCATTCATCGATCCAAAATCACACTGAATCTCATTACGTGGGCAGTAACTGGTGAGCTATTCAGCTTCCTTTCCTATCCACATTCAAAATTTCGAATCTGCTCTTTTTCGAGGTGGTTGTTTTAGAAACAGAGGTAAAAAAAAGTCGTTAAACCTGAAATCGCAATAGCAAGAGTTCCAAACGACCAGTTCTAAAACGGAGCAGACGCAGCATTTTCCCTTCTTTTTGATCCGATGCAATTTCAGCGCTGCTCTCGTTGCACCCCTTCGCCTTCTACATTCTGACTCTCGTCTCCTTCAAGGCTTACAGATATCACTTCTTCCTCATTTTCCACACCCCGCTCACTCTGTATACCACGTATCGACAAAGGAGGGTGGCAGTGGTGCACAGTGACAGCAATAAAGAAGGAGTATGAGAGCCAAATGTGATTTACAATAATGAACAACCTTTTTTGCACAATAGCTGTCCAGATTCTGTCGGTTAAATTCGAATCTAGCTCGAGAAGATTCTATTCGGTAAAACATGATTGTACACGATTCATCCTTATCACTCTCATTCGTTCATGATCTTTCGATTCGACGTTTCAAAGAAACTCAAATAAATAATCTGCTTGATGATTTTCAAATGAACCCGAAGTAGCGACAGGTTCGGACGCGTTTGGAAACTCTCCCCCAGTTCTCTATTCTCTCCTGCCTCTGCTTCTTTCGATCTCTCCAACTTTCGGCGCTCTCTCACTTTCTTTCTATGCTCCCCCCCTCGAAACTCCTGCCCTCTCCCCTATATAAACACGTGCGCACGCTTCCTACCTTTAGTCACAGGCAAAAACCGCGCAATGCCTTCCTTCAAGCTTTCCTACTTTAACGGCAGAGGACTCGGAGAGGTAAGAGTTTGTTACTAATAAGAGGAGGCGGTTTGTCAGCAACTCTGGACTCGTAACGTCACGTTTACCGGGCGAATCGCTTGCCCAGGTTCATCAATAATACTGCAGGTCTCTCGCCAGATGCTGCATCTCTCCGGGACGCCATTTGAGGACAACCGAATCACGATGGAGGAATGGCCCAAGCACAAAGATTGTGAGTCAACACCCTTCATTTCCTGCCTTAAATTTGATAGCAACACTTTTTTTTAATTTTTTTACTTTTTTGGTGCCTCGGCCTATCCAAGTGAGGGGAGTGTTACTAGACCATAGGCTCATCAACCGCCTTAAAGAGGACATGCGCAGCCTTAAAAATGGGGCTGATCACTTTGAACATTTTGTAAATGAGAGGTCAGGATTTCATGCAATCTCTCAGAAGACCTCTGTTAAGTATTAAAAGTGTATTCTTGCAGCGACCCCATTCGGCCAGCTGCCCGTGCTCCACGTGGACGGCAAAGCTCTGCCCCAGTCATTCGCCATCGCCCGATATCTGGCCAATCAATTCGGTGCGTCACTGTCTTTATCACCTATTTAGGCTCGATTTTCTCCCTCACAGGATTCGCCGGCGCGACGCCCTTCGAGGCGGCGTGGGTGGACGCTCTCGGCGATCAGCACAAGGATTACCTTACTGAGTTAAAGCCATTCCTGATGGCCTATTACGGTTTCGGACCAGGAGACAAGGACCAGCTGCAGAAAGATGCTGCAGAACCGGCTATCAAGAAGTATTACACTATTCTGGAGAAGAAAGCCAAGGTCAGGAGATACACGTCTTCCAACTTCGATTGCATCCTCGAAATTGTCTCCTTTGCATTGATAGATTCGGAGTAATGAGTTATGCAAATGTTGTGAAACGACTTTTGTGAACGCGAAAAAAAGGCAAATTTGATTTCAGGATAACGGCTCAAACGGTCACTTTGTCGGCAATTCCCTCACATGGATCGACCTCGTCGTCTCCGATCACATTGGAATCCTCGAGACGCTCATTCCCAACGCTGTCGACGCCTATCCTCTGGTCCAGGAAATCATGAAGAAGACCACTTCGGATCCCAAATTGAAGGAGTGGATTGAGAAGAGACCCGAGTCTGTGTTCTGATCTCATTTGATGAATTATGGTGCGAAGATTGATAAATGATGATGAATGAATGCATGCTGCAGAGGAATAAACGCAGAGTAACTTCCTGGGAAATTATTTTCAGGGACCGCAAAATTGGGAGTGACTAGATCACACACTAGATCATGGGGAGATATGGAAATGACCTGTAATGAAATCGCTGGCCTAGCAGTGGCTACCCACAGGAAGCAAGTGCATAGATTAATGGGGCAACATTTGCCAACCTTTACTTTTACCCTTTTTATTAGGACTTTTGATCTCGAATATAAATCGCCTTTTTCACTGTACTCATTCATTAATAAGTTTGTTCTAGATTCCAATCATTTTTCAATCCATTCTTTCACTTTCGGCACACTGATAGTTTTCCTTCTAATGTCTTGTACCAGGGGGAATGCTTCGACTGAATTGCGAACACTATTCTCTAGTGTTCTAATGTGATTGGAGATGAGAAGGTCGATCCAAGTCAGAGTATCGCCGACAAAGTGGCCGTTCGATCCATTGTCCTGTCACTCACTTGAAGTTCAAAGACCGATTGAGACTCGGCTCACCTTTGCTCGCTGTTCCAGAATCGTGAAGAACTTGCTGATTGCTGGTTCGGCCACATCCTTTCGCATCTGTTCCTTGTCTCCTCCTCCGAATCCATAAGCGACCATCATGAACGGTCTGATCTCACTGAAGTAGTCCTTGAACTGATCAGCCAGAGCATCGACCCAGGCAGCCTCGAAAGGAGTCGCGCCGGCGAATCCTTCAATCAAGTCGTGCAATTTATCATGGAAGCAGCGGACAAGTTCGTAGACTGATGAGATGCAGTCGAGAATGCATACCGAATTGGTTCGCCAGGTATCGAGCGATGGCGAATGGCTGCGGCAGAGGATTGCCGTCCACATACAGAACGGGCAGTTGACCGAATGGAGCAGCTGCAAGGAATATTTAAAGCATCTCAAGAATCTCGGGCAAAGTGCATTCTACGTGCTTGGGCCACTCTTCAAAGGGTATTCGCTGGTCGTCGAACGAATTACCGGAGAGGTGGAGTAGTTGTCGAGAAACCTGAAGGGATTGAGAAATTAGGAAAGAAAAAGAGAATGCACCTCGGTAATGCTACGACCAGGGATGTAGGACAGTTTGTAGGAAGGCATGGTTATCGAGAACCGAGCGTACCAGTTTGGCTTTATATTGAAGACGAGAGAAACGAGGTGAGACGCGACTAAACACGTTGGACAGCGATAGAAGGAGGAGTAGGCAGATGAAGCCATAGTAGTTTGTTAGTCTGCGGGTTTGCGAGGTGTGGTCAGACATCATTGAAACGCCTTTATTTATTAGAAAAATTTCCAACTTGAACATCACGAACACCAGGCACAGGTAAATATGAAACAGCCTTAGGCAAATTATTTGCAAAATCTGATCGTTTAGGAGAAGTCTCGAAGGGGGTATTTTCCACATCGAGAACCCCAAATCCCGAAAGCTAGACGAATCTGCTCGACTCCCTCGCAAACTGCCTCATATTTCTCATGTGAATTCTCACAAAAAGTCTCGCATACACCCACTCTAACCGTCACGTACATTCGATAATTGTGTATCTGTATTTGTGCTATAAAATAATTTATTGGTTTCAAACACCATCATCATTTTATACACCTAAAATACGACTATAGTTTCCCGCACCACGAAAAAACGATCGTCTCTAGGTCCCTTTCTCTGACAAAAACCTTGCCACCCACAATTTGACGCATTCCCATGGTTTTACACGATTTACACGTAGAAATAAAAGTATGATCGTGTCTGCTCGGCTGCTGCACATTCGGCACGTTGTGCAAGAGTTTGATGTCTGCCGTTAAATATGATGCTGAATAGAGTTCGAAATACCAGTAATCGTCTCTTCATGTTAGACACTCTCTCGCGTCTCTGATCGGAGAGAGTGTGCGCAATGAAGATACGATTTCCCGTATTTCGAACTCTAATGCTGAGCATGATGCGCCCCAAGGAATACATTTGTCCTTCTTGAGGATCATACGCCCACGGTCGTTAGGCGAATCTCAGTCTGCCCTTAGTGTAACATCCAACACTCGAGATTCTAATTAGCCGCATCGCTGCCACTCATTCAAAAACTACGTTTTTACTGTCTCGTGCACTGACGCTTTCCATTTCCTTGCCCTTTTATTCAAAAGCGACAAAAAAATGGAAGCTGCAGATAGGTGATATTCCCCCTGAATGTGTCATACTTTTGCGCCTGTCCTTGTTCAGCTTGTAAAGCAAAACGTCCATTCGTGCAAGTTATTCTAGGTGTGAACTCCTAGTCTCTCAATGCCCTCGCTGCTGTCTCCCTACATCCACTACAGCAACCCCTCAACCTTCCATGCCGCCTACCATCAAACCGCAATTCGAAGCGCGGTCCTTCTCAACATTGGATACTTTCCCATCTATTTCCTTGCAATTTGCATCTATCAGAATCCGAACATAGTCAGACGCTACAAGGTAGGATTCCAGTTGCTTCAAGCTCATTATTTAAAAATTAATAAAAATTCAGACTACAATCATCTTCGCTGGCGTCGCTCAATATGTGCTGTCCCTTCCCTACACTGTATTCAACACTTGGCTTGCCGTCTACGTAAATCAGGTGCGACTTTTCTGGTCAAGTGCTGCGTCAAGTAATGCTTGAATCTGAAGAGCTGAGACATCCCTGTCTGCTCTGTATCTGGATCAAAAGTTCAACACTGTTTTTCCACTCTACGCGTTTTGGCTCGCGCGAGACACGTATAGAATACGTGTAAAATACCATCTATAGGCAAGAGTTCATTTAGGATGTGCAGACTACAGTCTTCATGTGCACATTCCTCCGCTGGGGCGCTGCCCTTCTAAACTTCATTTCCTTCAATTCTCTAACCGTCAGTTTGCCAAAATCGAATAAACCAAACAACGAGATTAATTTAAGGCCATCAGCATCTCACGCTTGTTCACCATAGTGTTCAAGATCAACCTCAATTTCGCGTGGAGCATTCTTTTCTTCACAGTTGCGAGTATCCCCATAGTAAGATACCAAAAAAAGAAAAAAAAGAGGAAATAATATTTAAAAAAGGAGTTACAGGTCGCCAATGTCGTGTACATCTTCTTCGTTGCTCGACCGACGGAGAACCCTGTTTGTGGACCTCTGCTTTTCCACTATGACGTCGCGCCCACTATGGTGCGTGAGAATCCGAGTGTGCCTTGACGTAGTCGACATATTCAGCTTTTCAATGGGTATCAGCTCGTCATTCCTTTGATAGCCGTGCTGCTTAACTCCATTACCGCGGGCTATTTACTGTTCAAGAGATACTCGGCTGGTTCATCGACAAGTAACTCAAATCCATCCTTCTGAAACATTTTGCAGAAGTCAACGTGAGGAACTCGCAACGCACCGTCAACGAACTCTTCATAGCAGGCGCCATGCTGGTGCAGAGTGTAATTCCCGCGCTTACTATGAGCACCAAAGGCTGCCGCGCCATCCTCTGGTCATACGGTAACTTATAAGACTATAATCAAACATTGTACTACCCCTAAGAGTCATGCCCCCCAAGTATGAGCACTAGGTGAAGATTTCGAAATTTTTATGCATTATTCTGCACATTTCACTGCAGTCTTGCGGAGAACGCTTTTAATACTTTCGATTTTTCATGTGAAATATATTTTCGAGGTCTGCAAACGGCGCCATGGCTGAAGGACGTCATCGATACGTCCGGCGACGTCACTACTGGACTGAACATGCTCGCGTCGATGATCTGCATCAAGCACTTCCGAGAGATGTTCAAGCAACTCGTCCTCCGCGGCCAATCGATAACCAGAGTAGGCGAAGTGGCCACCGTAACCGCCATGTAGAACTGTTGGGACGGAATAAATAATTACAAGAGTTAATGAATAAACACAAAACACATTGATAATCAAAAAGAAATGCTAGCAGACATAAATTCAAATGAGAACTTTGAACTGGCGAACGGTTGCAGCAATCACTTTGGGCGTTTCCTTGAGATAGAATTCCATTTACGATCAGAAACCTGAGCTCGCACTCGAAAAAACGTCGAGTAAGATGTTGGGAAGACGATCGTTTGATGTCTGTGCAAGCAGCTCCGATATTTGCAAGCACGAGTGCGGCGAATGTCTGAAATGAATCGTTAGCTGTTCTTTTGAGTATTTTATTCACATAAATCGACGCTTACCTGGATCATTTTGTACGGTACGCCCATTCTGCAGAGCGGGCCGGTGCAATACCCGGCCATGGCCGGAAACATGGGATAGATGGGATAGAACATGGGATAGAACAGGCCATCCACAAAGACGTCGTAGACAATGAGAAGGATCTTAGAAATGTCCTTCGGAAACTGTTGAAGAGCAGACTTACCTGTATGTAGTTCAAGTATTTCCGCAGTTCCTTCTGATTTGGAGGTGTTTGCATGCATAAGCAGAACAATGCGAGGGCATTGAGAATAGTTGAGATGACGAGAATTATGTTTAGCGCGAATTGAATCTGCTCCTGGACAGCGAGCGGAAGGAAGATTGACATGGCTTGCATCTCTTTGGAAGATTGATAGAGAGACTGACGGATGAAAACGGAAACTGTATGGTAAAAGAAAAAAACAGCCATGTTATGGGTTGACTATTGGCAGCTGCGTTTTACCCATTTTCGCTTCATTGGTGTCTGGGAAAAATCATTTATGCGAAAATGAGAATTAACAGAGTTCACCGAGAGATAAGAGAACAAAAGCTTAATTTTCCTTTACAATTGTGTTGCTAGCTTGAAAAAGCCACGTCAACACTATTTTATTACATTGCATAGGAGCGCATCAATGAGAACGAGTTAGGTTGAAGAAAAGGCTTCTTTCAGGGCATTTTCGAGGTCGGCAATGAGGTCTTCCTTGTCTTCGATTCCGACAGAAAGTCTGAAATGGTCAACCCTATTACGAAGGATCACGTCTTCTTGCCTGATCAGATTGTCCGTGATGCCCAGCTTGTCGCGCTCCTCCGACGATAAGGGAGCATGAGACATTCGCGAGGGCAGCGCAGCGAGCGATTTCACGTCTCCCAGAGATTCGGCCAGCGTGAACACCTGGAGCGCACTCTAGATATTAGGGATGGCTTGGCAATAAATGACTTTCTTCATTCTGCACGCTCTCTCGCCTCTCTGACCGGTGAGAGAGTACGCGAAATGACGATTTCTTGCGAAGCCATCCCTATATTCGAAAACAATCCAGACACAAACACGACCTTGATTGCGTCGAAGAATCGTTGCGTCTCCGCCATGCCTCCCCTGAGATAGAAGGCAAGCATGCCCGACATGCCTCGCGTCTGCTTCTTGTGCACCTCGTGTTGGGGATGCGATGGCAGCGCCGGGTAGAGCACCTGGAGAAGGATTATCGATTGAATGATTGATCGAACTATGGAGTGGCAACTGGACAAGCATCAGCACACCTTTTCAACGTGCTCGTTGCCATCCAGAAACTCGGCGACAGCAATTGCATTCTCGTAGTGTGCCTTCATTCGGAGCTGAACAATATCTCGGTAAATTCATCGCAGGGATTCTGGGGCGTCGACCAAAGCAGATGGATCACTATTTTCATTCGGCGCACTGATTGTGACTCGCCGGTCGACCGGTTGAGAGACTGCGTAGAATGCAGAGGGTGATCCATCAGCGTTTGCCGACAATGAAGGGGGCATTAAGGTCCAGCTGACATGCAGCGTCTTGATGCCTCTCGTAACGAGGAAGCAGTCAAAGGGAGAGGGAACCGCGCCAACAGCTGCAACGATCAAAGAACATCCACCGCCTTTCCTTGGCTCAATACCTTTCTGATGGAAGAACAAATGATCCTTGACGTCCTCCCTGTCGCTCATCGCGCAGCCCATGACGACGTCGGAGTGGCCGTTGATGTACTTGGTGACGGAATGGATGACGACATCGGCGCCGAGGGAGAGGGGACGCTGGGTGAACTACATCAGCGACCACGTCGAGCTTTGCGATGGGTTGGCAAGAGACATCGTATCCTCATTTCACGCACTATCTATTTCGTTAGAATGGCGAGTGTGCCGTCTTTGTTGCCGTCAACGTCGCGGCCTACCTGCAAGAAGGGCGTCATGATCGTGTTGTCCGCGACGACGATGATTTCTGGATTGGCCGTCCGCGCAGCCGCAACGACGGACCGGATGTCGATCACTTTGAAGAGTGGATTGGACGGCGACTCGAGCCAGACTATCTGCCGACCAGTGGAATTATATTTATTGGTCGCCAAATTGCAGTCAAAATCAATCTAAGTTTGGCTAGAACGTCTAGCCTCATGATCTGCGAGATTTGATACTATGAATAGCACGAGTGACGCTCACCTTCGTGGTGGGCTTGAGCGCTTGCTCCAGCTCACCGCTCTTCGTCATGTCGACGAAAGTAGTTTCGATCCCATGGTGAGGGCCGGCAATCTGGCGAAGGTACCGATGGATGTCTGATAGAATATTTGTAGGATCAAAGAATTTGTGCACAGACTGGGTATAGAACCCGGGGGAATGCCGCTTGCCAAGTTGCATCAGTACTGCGGTGCTCTCACCGAACGCCCCTCTTCGCCCCTCTTGGCAAGAAATGGCTCTCTCCGTTCTGCACGCTCTCTCGCCTCTCTGACCGGTGAGAGAGTGCGCAAAACGAAGAGGCGATTTCTCGCGAAGCCATCCCAAATCTTAAAATGACTCAAAAGAACCTCCGCTGATGTTGTCCAGCGCGATCAGGTGGTCACCGGGCTTGAGCAGATTCAGAAGCGCCGACGCTGCGGCGAGGCCAGAAGCGAAGGTGACGCCTGCGCATACTAGTATGAATGTAAAGGTGACACCGTTATTCTACGCGTCTTCAAGTGCGGCGAGGCTGCGCTCGAGCACGTCTCTCGTCGGATTGCCAGTGCGACCGTACCCGTGCACCTGCATTGGATCGCTCACTTCAATGCAGACCAAGCTCATAGCGTGGCTTGGGAGAACACTCGAACTGGAGCAGCCTACACGTAATTCTAGACAGGGATGCGGCCCTCCTCCCCAATGGCTGTTTGCGCAAACCTTGGGATGCCCAGGGGCGCTCTGCTTGTATGTCGTAGAGATGGAGATGGGAGGAACGATCTGTAGAGGGCATGATCAGCAAACATTTTCAATAAGTAAAGTTAAAACCATCTATTGTCATGTACACCACTTGGTTCATTTCCCACTGCTCGGGGTTTTGTCCCATATGAATCGCCATAGTTCCGAAGCCATTGAACGTGGACATCGACAAATTACGAGATTTCAGAAACTGAATAAAAGCATAGATGAGGAGAAAGATGAGGAGAAAATACGTTAAGAAACAATGGCCGAAAGTGAACGCAGATATTTTTATTAGCCTTCACCGTCTGACGACGGAGAAATAGCTTCGTCTACTTCCACTTTCTAAACAAATTCCGGAGTGATTCCGCTCGATGATCACGTTTGTTTATCGCCCGGCATCGTCGGACTCTCCATGAGACGGAAGTAAGTTGTTTTGACAGCCGCCTCAGTCTCGCCCCGAATGAGCTCTCGTGGACAACGGACACCGGGGTTCTCACTCATGCCATCTCAATCACGCTGAAGCACAAGGAACGCGAGCGTGTCTGTGATTGAAGACAATCAAATCCAAGTCGATAATGAGATTTGTTTTAACATTAAAATGTGCAACATCGATAACATGCACGTCTTTCCAAGGTATTTTTCGCGCGTAGGCGACAGTGCCATTCTGTCATCCTCAACTTCCAGTTTCGACCAAACACCGCGATTCTTAGTAAAAAGTCACGAATGTTATTCACTTCGCAACCCCTCTCCCGTCTTTCCATGCGGCGGAAACAACAATAAAAATCACCTCGCTCACCTAGAGATCGAACTTCAGACAACAGAGATGTGTGGTTTCAATAGACCTCAAAAAACAAATGACTTCCTGTCTCTCTTACGAAAACTTCACAACTGTCTTGTGGATTTGTCAAGAAGTTATTTTTAAACTGACAAGGGAGGCTTCAAAGTCGGGGTCAACAGATTTGACAACGACTGATGTGGGTAGGTAGGGCTCGGGGATAGATGCCCAAAAAACTGCCAATGAGATCAGGAACACGCTTTATTTTGTCCAAAAGCTGCATCAGTCGTTTCCCTTTTCCTCCCATCCCTACTATCACTCACCACTTTATCGAGACCATTATGTTTTTAAAGAGATGAACAGCGGAAAACTCGGCAAGCTGACACACCGCGCATCTCCGCACACTCAAGACAAACCACACTACAATTACCGTCCACAATCATTTTGTGCGATGCTGTCCCTGTGCGTATTTTCTCGTCCTTGCGTTTAGTTTGCCCCCGTTGATCGCTCGAAAACGCCTATCCAGCTCTATAAAGTGCTCTCCTCGTCCCCATTCATTCGCTGCACGATGCTCACCGTCCTCCTCTTGGGCTGCTTCACTTATCTCGCCTATGCCGTCATACGCTACTATCGACACATTGCCAAGTACCCGAAAGGGCCGTTCCCGCTGCCGTTCTTAGGCAACTTCTTCGATGTGAGTACTTTTTCGTTGACTCCGACAGGAACCAAGGATCAAAAATGAAACCAAACACTGCCAGATCGACTACAAAGCACAACACGAAAGTTTCACTCGTCTGGGCAAGAAGTTCAATGGGCTCTACACGGTGTTCATGCCCATTCCCTACGTGCAGATCACTGATTTCAAAGTGATGAAGGAGGCGTACCTCGAGAATGGTTAGTCAGGGCTGAGAGCGCCGACCGGACGAAATTATACAAGCAGACAGTTCCTTTTTCTTTCAGGCGACGCACTCTCCGGGCGACCCGCGCACAAATTCGTCCAGGAAGCGATCTCGTTCGCGCCCAATGCAGGTTTGTTCGTCCGATTGTTGCTTTGTTGTTATTTTGCGGTTTTGTTGTTTGTGTTATGGTCAACAGGGATGGTTCCCCTCAGGCGTCATCAACTCGAACGGTGAGAATTGGCGCGAGCAGCGGCGGGCGGCTATTACAATCCTGCGAGACTTCGGAATGGGCAAGAACCTGATGGAGGAACAGGTGCGGGTATTACTATGAACTTGTGAATGATTACGGCTGACTCAGGTCCGCTCATCAGTCAGCGACTACATCGACTTCCTCAGCAACATCGAGGACAAGGACAGTGTGGACATGCGATGGCCGATTCAGGTAACTCCACTTCACTTGAAATCCGTCCTCGCTACCTCTGTCATATCACGGTTTATAGTGTTGATCGTGTTGCAGCCGTCCGCCTATCGTATTAGTGAGCTTTGAAACTTGATTATTCACAGGTGATGGTGGCCAACATCATCAACGAGGCGCTCTTCGGCTATCGCTTCAAGTACGGCGACTGTGAGCCGCTGATGCGATACGTCGAGGACTTCAACAAGGTGGCATTTTCGAAGTTACTATTGTATTTTCAAAATATGAGGCCGTTTGCGAGAGAGTCGAGCAAGCGCTGGCACAGCTCAAAAAGGTCGATTCTCTGAAACTCCGGTTTTAAGGGTTCTCGAGGGTGCTGATGACGATGGGCATACTCATTTTTCATATTGAGCCCCCATTGGCTCCAGATGACGTCACGTCGAAAGCGGTTTTTGAGGAATTTCTCAGTCCGCGAAGTCGCTAAAATTAAGTGAAAATGTTCCCCGGGGAAGAATTTCATGCTGAACACGCCTGTCTAGTTTATTTTTTATGAATTTCAAAAATAAAATACAAAAAACGAACTTTTGAACGAGGTAAAAGTGGGCTTAGCAACCTACACAGATCGGACCGGCATGACGAGTTTAGTCCAAATCTGTAATATCAGCCAATTTTATGAACTGGTGTGCAAGTTGGGAGTGAGATAGTGAGGCGAAATTGTAGGTGAAACTGTGGTTTTCTCCTCTCCAAGGCGATTCCTCACCCCTGGTGAGAGAGACGAGGCGAGAGAGCATGGGGAATGGAGAGAGCGCAGACAGAGAAGAGGGGAGATAGAGTAAACAAGAGTGAGATACACGCTTTTTCTCCCAATTTCTCCTCACTATCTCACTCCCAACTTGCACACCAGTTCATAAAATTGGCTGAAAGTACAGATTTGGACTAAACTTTTCATGCCGGTCCGATCTGTGTAGGTTGCTAAGCCCACTTTTGCCTCGTTCAAAAGTTCGTTTTTTGAATTCTATTTTTGAAATTCATAAAAAATAAACTAGACAGGCGTGTTCAGCATGAAATTCTACCCCGGGGAACATTTTCACTTAATTTTAGCGACTTCGCGGACTTAGAAATTCCTCAAAAACCGGTTTCGACGTGACGTCATCTGGAGCCAACGGAGGCTCAATATGGAAAATGAGTATGCCCATCGTCATAAGCACCCTCGAGAACCCCAAAACTCGGAGTTTCAGAGAATCGACCTTTTTGAGCTGTGCCAGACCCACCCGGATCTGCTCGACTCTCTCGCGAACGGCTTCATATGATGATAAATTCAGTTGCTCGACAGCATCATCGACTCAAAGGGAGTGATGCTGGGCGCGGCATTTCCTTTGCTTACTAAACTGCCGGTGGTAGGATGGTACACGTTCGGCGTGTTCAGGAGCAACATGAGGAAGGTATGAACATTTTGCCGACTTTTTCGAAACTATTTTCGAAAGATTTCGAAACTATTCCTTAATCTGTGATTCAGATCAACGAGTACATCGTCGACAACGTCGATCGCTGTCTGAAGGACTACAGCGTCGAGGACGAACCGAGATGCTTCGTGCACGCATACAAGCAGAAGATGGAGAACAATGGATTTCTTGAGTGAGCAAGGCATTCATTTTCTCGAGAAACGGCTACACAAGGGGGCTGAAATCAGTCGAGTTGTAAGCCAGAAAAGTCGCGCGTCTTTCAGTATGCCCAATCTCTACGGCACGTGCTCCGATTTCTTCCTGGCCGGACAGGAAACGACGACGACGACGTTGAGATGGGCCATGCTCCTGTTCGCGAAGCATCAGGAGATGCAGGTCTGTGAGAATTCTCCTTTGGATGTTTGGATCTGTTTTCAGGAGAAACTGCGTCAAGAAGTGCTTGCTGTGGTCGGCAGCGACCGGACGCCTACGATGGCTGACCAGGCCAAGGTCTGGAGTTCGGGTTATCTGGATAAATGAGTTTTTGCGATTTTGAAATGTAAAACCATGTCAGATGCCGTACGCGCGTGCTTGCGTGCTCGAGCTGCAGCGATTCGCCAATATCATCACGAATAATCAACGAATGACTACGAGAGACGTGGAGATTAGGGTGAGAAGCAATGAAGATCAGCTCCGATATTGTTTATTTAGGGCCAGCTCATTCCCAAGGACACTTGGGTACAGGCCGACATTCACTATCTCCTGGCCAATGAACCTCTCTTCGAGCGTTCGGACGAGTTCCGACCTGAGAGATACATTGCGGAGGATGGAAAGACGTTGAGAAGCGTGAGTATACCTGCTCTCTCGCCGGTCAGACAGTGCGAGAGAGCGTGGGAAATGGAGAGAGTCAGACAGTTGCACTCGCCAATCTACATTTCAGGACCTCGTGGAGCGCACGATTCCCTTCTCGCTGGGAAAGCGCGTGTGCGCGGGCGAAGGTAAGCTCATCGTGGCGTATTTGGCTACATATGATCTAATAGTTGAATCGAAATGACTATCTTGAAATCAGAAGAACGACCCTCTGACACCCCATCTTGATCAGAAAGCGACACTGATAAACATTGTATTAGTGTATTCTAACAGCTTCAAGTTGCCGGACGAACAAAAATATGCAATTTTCTTGCAGGAATGGCGCGCGTCGAGCTCTTCCTCGGTCTCACCGCCACCTTCCAGCACTTCAAGATCACTCCTACACCCGGAGAGACGATCGATCTCATCCCTAGACCCGGCCCGATCAAGACGCCGAAACCGCACAAGCTGCGGATCCAGAGAAACTAGAATGGGATCTAACCGATAAAACTATTGATAAAAATGCATGAATGATATGAATGAATGATATGAATGACATGAATGTGAAGCATTCTTCCCTAATAACTAACTGAAGAATACGGCCAATATCATCCGATTTGCAGAGAAACAGTTGAGAAACAGTGTGCGCACTGTTTTCGCACCATTCTATCTCACCCTGGCTCTCTAGTCTGATAATCTTGCGAGGCAACAAACAAATCGTGGTTATCAGTTGCCCATCACTATCAGACAGTGCCCTACAGTGCCTCATCTCTAGTCAAGTGGTCACCAAAAGTCACTCTTTTTCTCTGCGCTCTCCGCCTATCATTGACACTATCAATTTATCTAGCTGCGAGACGAGGGAGTACAGAGTGGATTCTTATCAAACAGACCCTACTTAGTACCTGATAACGACGCCCAATGGTCTAATATAAAAGCGGGTTCGGCGACACAGGGTCATCTTTTCTTCTCAACTTCAGATTTTCAGAATGCTCCTTGTTATTATTCTCCTTCTCATTGCCGTTGTGGTTTACCACTTGGGCATCAATCGCATACTCGGTGCGTTTCCTTGCCGAATCTCCCGTTATTAAAGCAAGCTGGGCTCATTCACTAGTGAAATGTTGTCAGGGCTGCCTCCCGGTCCTCCTCCCCTCCCACTGATCGGCAATATGCTCTCCTTCGATTGGGATCTGGACAAGGTTATTCCTTGAGAATTATTGCATTTATCTTGGCATTCAAACAGTAGAGTGGTGTCAGGTGTTGCTCAAGTGGAAGGCCCGCTACGGTACCGTCTTCACCGTCTGGCTACCCAATCCGATGGTAGTCATCGGCGATCACAAAGTGAGTTTATTGCCCTGTTTCGCAGCTCAAAATACGCTGTTTTAGGTCCTGCAAGAGCACCTGGTCAAAAACAGCAACGTATACCTTTGTAAGCTAAATCTGATGATTTGAAAAACAATTAAAGCGCCTTGAGATAAAAGAAATCCCGAGCAGCTACTTGAGATGTGGTTCGGCGGCAGTTACGGACTCGGCTTCCAAGCCGATGACATGGTGAAGGTAATGGTGGCTTGGCGTTTCATCGTTTCCCCGAAACAGTTGCTAAGTACAGCATTTATACGTTGAGTCAAAGTTTGGGTTGCTTTGGGGTTGTGGGTGAACATGGCAAGAGGTCGAATACTTTATAGGACATGCATAACTCACAGTAACCGATGCAAAGGGAATGGGATACTAAGAGGAGAGGGGGAAGGGGACGACCGGTCCAGGCCGCGTCGCTGGGCGAACTCCCCGTTGAATCCCGGCTTGCCGGAGCCGAAGCAATGCCACGCCCACGGATCATCGATCAGGGTTTCCGAGGGGGAACAGGGATGAATCATGAGGATAGACATATGGATAGGGGAGAGATGAGACTAGACAAAGCATGAGATGACACCAAGGATCCTCGATCCTTGACAGTTGGAATGTTCAGGAGCAGCGCAAATTTGCGCTCAAAAGCCTACACGAGGTTGGCATCGCATCTCCTGCAATCGAGGTAGGTTTTGAATTGATTTGATTTTTTTTAAAAGGCTAATTTTAGGACGCAGTGCACAACTTTGCTCTGGAAGTAGTTTCTCGTTGGCGCAAATCGGAAGATGCCGATGTCGATGTCACCGAGAACATTGCGGTAACTTTCACATGCCAACTGAACCAATTTGATTCGTCGGCATCTTAGAAGTCGATCGGTAACGTCGTCTGGAAGCTGACGTTCGGCGTTGATCTCGATTTCGACAATGAGTTGGTGCCCAGGTTTAGGAAAATGCAGCAGGAAGTGAATAAGACGGCCAAAATCAAAATAAATTCAAAAATGCAGTTCCTCCCTCTCGTCGGCGGTCCGATAATGATGATTTTCGAAATGTTCCCTGCTATTCGCAAGTTCGACTTCCTCCTGGGCAATCACTTCTCCAGGCTACAGGCATATTTGTGCGAGGCCTCTCAAATGATTGAGGATGTACGTGATTTTCTCGATTTGCTAAACGTAACTCGTAACGTTCAGGGTATCAAGGCCACTGAAAAGTCCTTCAACCCCGACAACCAGCCCGGCTCGTACGCGGAGGCGTTTCTGAGAGAGAAGAAGAAGCTCGAGGACGCGGGAAAGCCGATAGGTACGGATCGATTTGTCGAAAAAAATAATAATGTTGAAACTTCAGGAAACTTCCATGCCAAGCAGTTGATGGCTTCGGCATCGGCGCTCTGGGGAGCCGGTTGGTTTTACCATTTTTCTTGAAATTACCACGATATTGTGCAGGATTCGACACTACCGTCGGCACGCTTCGTCTGTGCTGTGCCGAGTTGGTCAATCACCCTCAAGTACAGAGAAAACTACAGAAGGAGATCGATGATGTCATCGGTGGAAGGGTCAGTGAGGGAGCAAAGATCAAAGATCAGTCTGTTATTTCAGCGAATTCGCTTCGACGATCAGAAGCAGCTGCCGTACACGTGTGCTTTTCTGCAGGAGGTGAGAATAAATGAATCTCTAGCTAATTTCGAAATTATTCAAGGTTTATCGTCTTGGGAACGTGCTGCCGATCAATTTCCTGCGCAAGACCACCCAAGACACTGTGGTCGAGGGTGAGTCTCTTAATCAGGATATCTAGAGTCATATTATGAGGCGAATCGCCAGAGAGTCACCCACGCCTGTGCGATCCGCCAAAAGTTGTTCCTACCACCCCCCAAAGTTAACCCAAGGTGCTTCGAACGATGCTCTTTCAAACTGCGCTTCAGGAATTTTGATATCGGGTCTAAATTTCGCAATACGAAAGATCAAAGATCAAGTATACAATGGGATTTCACAAAATGCTCGTCACGAAAATGATCATAACTCGGCTCAAAATAAAGATATTGACTCGATCCAAGTTGCATTAGATAGATAAAAGATCGGAGAACATTTCTAAACACTGCAATACAATCTGGCCAATGAAAATGCCCTCTGGCCAACTAGTGGGTAACAAGAAGGTGCCATCCTGGGGATACCGTTTTGTTTTGGAAAATGACTATGTTTTTTTCAAAGCACTTACATATACCGAAGAAATCACCAAAAATCAGAAAATTCTGAGATGGGAAAAAAAATGGGCCCGCACTTTCGTGAAAAGTGTCAAAAATGAGTTTCTGAAAAAGTTATTTTAGGCACTCCATTTTATCACATATGTGCTCAAAGTTATTAAATATTTGTAGAAACACTCGAGAAAATCCATTGGTGCACATTACAGGTCCATTGAAGGGAGAAAAATCGATAATCTGATCCATGGTGACCTACATTTTCAAAGTGCTCTGAATTAGAGCCCATTCAACTTTCTAGTGTTTTTAAAAGTGCACTACGAGTAACTTTTTACGTAGAACTCGAAAATCGACCTTAGGAAGTGGTACCATCAAACCCGACCCAGACCCTGCGGTACCCACTCCGGAACCAGGGGGTATGTGGTACCACCGAAATTTTCGTTCAAACCTATACATGTGATAGTAAATATTGTAGATATCGACGAGATGAACATTTTCTGTGAAGAAAGTGAAGGTCTAACTCTTCTTAGAAAAAAGTTACATAGGTCGGGAGGAAATCACAGTGAAATTTTCGGAACGTTGTAAGATCTGAATTTCGATACTTACAATTGATTTTTTTGTCAGAAATCATAAATCTGATTCAGATTAATAATTTCAGAAAGTTGGGAGAGGATTGGACGAAAATAAATTTTTTAAATTTTTTTCGAAAAAATATTTTTTCTCTCAAAATGTACCAAACGTTCCAAAAACGTTATTTATGAGCAGTTAAGTCATTCCCAAGAGTTAAAATGATGATTTAAAATCAAAATTCAGATCTTACAACGTTCCGAAAATTTCACTGTGTTTTCCTCCCGACCTATGTAACTTTTTTCTAAGAAGAGTTAGACCTTAACTTTCTTCACAGAAAATGCTCATCTCGTCGAGCTCTACAATATTTACTATCACATGTATAGGTTTGAACGAAAATTTCGGTGGTACCACATACCCCCTGGTTCCGGAGTGGGTACCGCAGGGTCTGGGTCGGGTTTGAAGGTAGCGCTTCCTAAGGTCGATTTTCGAGTTTTACGTAAAAAGTTACCCCTAAAGCACTTTTAAAACCACCGAAAGCTGAATGGGGTCTTATTCAGAGTACTTTGAAAATGTGGATCACCATGGGTCAGAATATCGATTTTTCACCCTTCAATGGACCTGTAATGTGCACCAATGGATTTTTTCGAGTGTTTCTACTAATATTTAATAACTTTGAGCACATATGTGATAAAATGGAGTGCCTAAAATAACTTTTTCAGAAACTCATTTTTGACACTTTTCACGAAAGTGCGGGCCCATTTTTTTCCCATCTCAGAATTTTCTGATTTTTGGTGATTTCTTAGGTATATGTAAGTGCTTTGAAAAAAACATAGTCATTTTCCAAACAAAACGGTATCCCCAGGATGGCACCTTCTTGTTACCCACTAGTTGGCCAGAGGGCATTTTCATTTTCCAGAGGGTATTGCAGTGTTTAGAAATGTTCTCCGATCTTTTATCTATCTAATGCAACTTGGATCGAGTCAATATCTTTATTTTGAGTCGAGTTATGATCATTTCCGTGACGAGCATTTTGTGAAATCCCATTGTATACTTGATCTTTGATCTTTCGTATTGCGAAATTTAGACCCGATATCAAAATTCCTGAAGCGCAGTTTGAAAGAGCATCGTTCGAAGTACCTTGGGTTAACTTTGGGGGTTGGTAGGAACAACTTTTGGCGGATCGCACAGCGCGTTCGGAAATGGGTGATTCTCTCGCGATTCGTCTCTTATCTGAGTATAGATGAGAAAGAAGTGAGGGTCTGAGAGATACCTTTTCAGGCTACCCAATTGCTGGCGGAACGACGGTTCTTCCGCAGTTCTCGATGATTCATCTGGATGCGAAGGAGTTTGAGCGACCGGAATACTTCTGTCCCGAGAGACACATCGATAGTGATGGGAGATTTATCAAGGTATTGTCAATCATCTTTGATTTTCGAAATAAAGCGACTTGCAGGACGCCCGCATCACGCCGTTCTCTGTGGGCGCGCGCGCTTGCCTTGGTAAGGAGCATTATGGCATTTCGAAAAAGCGCTTTATGATAGGCGAGACGCTGGCTCGAATGGAGGTTTTCGTCCTCTTCGCTACGTTTGTTCAGAACTGCCACTTCACACCGGCCGGAAAGGTATTGTAGAAATCCCTCATTTTAGAAAATTAAGAGTTCAGGTGCCACCGCCGATCGAATTCACCACAGGATTCGCTCGTTCAGTCAAGCATTTCGTGGTCGAAGTCGAGCCGCGAAATTAAATTCAGTAGAACTGCTCTGATTTTGGTGCAGTTATGCAAATAAATCGAATTCATCATCACTGTCACTGTCATTCAGTTCATTGTGCAATTTGTAGTCTAGACTACACATTAGACGACCAATACGATTCTCATAACATTTTAGTCACCATGTAGTGCATAACCGCATCATCATCGTATCGTGAATACCCGTGGGACGTTTCATGGGATAAGTTTATTATGCGAGTACTCCCTGTTCTTCACCATAGATCCTTTATTCTGAATCTAGCCATGAACATAATCGAAATCTGTAATGTTGGTACGCATTTTATTATAATTCCAATAATTAAGTTGCCATTTAGTTTTTGGCGTCGGTCTGAACGTTCTTCTTCTCTTTCTCATTCGGAAATGCAGTAAACCTCATCTTGGAAACTACAAAAACCTTTTGACCATATTCGCTTGCAACGATATTTTCATGGTCATTGCTCACGGGATTTTTGAGCCGGTGTGAAAATTTTATTTTTTGTTCGAAGCGAAACTTCAGGTGTACTTATCCTCGGGCTCGGCTCTCGCAGTATACTCGGCATCATACCCGGATAATAAAGTAGAAAAAACGAAAAACATCAATCAACTTTGTTTCTAAAAATTGCAGTACATCATCTCGATTGCCTGTGGTTGGTTCACAGTACCGTTTACTTTGATGAACATTAATTTTCTTCATCGGTTCTGGTCTGTGCGGAGGTTTAATGATCTTAGTTCAATAAAGTCAAAAATAATTCAGTCCTCACAAAATCAAGCTGTTTTCGAAGCCGAGTTTTGGCTTGACGATCGCTCCGTATCCTATCATAATGGCGGCTGAATGGTAAATAAGTAATATTATTAACATATTCCAATCAAAATTTCAGGACTGCCGTGGTTTATTCCAATGCTGATAACTCGGTCGGGAAGGCTATTTTGGAGAAATCGATCTCTGATCTTGGTGATATTACGATCGGTGATGGCTGGGTGATACTGCACTACTGGGTACGCAATTATGGAATTATTTCGAAATTAAAAAAAAACACTCAGGAAGACGATAAATTGAACATATCCGCGCTCGCTGATCTTCTAAATCTTTCGGCAATTATGACAGCCAATTTCACGATTGCGGGAATCCTTTGCACTCTGACGCTCCGGCATATCCGATCCGAAAGCACTTTTTCTGCAACCTACAAGTCGTTCCAGTTCAAAATCCTACGCGCGCTCTTTGCTCAGGTTCGCACTAAAAACAGCCCGATTAATCAAATTTTCAGAGTGCCATTCCCATACTGTGCGTGTACTTTCCCATCGGTGTCGGCGTGTCTCTGCCAATTCTCAACCTCTGCGACAGCAAAGCAGCCTTCGGGCCTTATTTCACGCTTATTTCGAGTTTCCCGGCAATGGATGCGCTTGTTATTATTTGGTTAATGAGAGACTACCGAGATGGACTGATCTCCTTCTTTTTTCCGAAACATTGGACATTCGCAACGTCCATTTCAATGTCAAGAACCACTCAGATAATTGTGAAACCGTAATCACCTTCGTGTATGAACTTGCTAAATATATCATATATTCTCGATAAAGTCTGATGGTTTTCTCCTCCATTCTCAAGAGAATAAAATCATGTGACCGTCGACCGAAACGATTGTCTTGTCTACTTTCGTACTTACTATCCGATTCGTTCTGAGAAGGAGTATTTTGGGCAACGAATTGTTTGAATTGTTTGAGTTTTTCGCAAAACCAATTTGGTCATTGATGCATCACCGTCATTGTCGTCTACACCCGTGGGATGTCCAACGGGAATTGTTAGTACTCGCATTTATTTACCATTGATCATTCCTACTGAATCAAGCCATGAACGTTATCGAATACTGTAATGTTGGTAAGTGTTCTTTGTTTTAGCAACTTCAGCAAAATTGTCCCTTTAGTTTTTGGCGTGAGCTTCAACTTGCTGCTCCTCTTTCTGATCGTGAAATGCAGCAAACCTCACCTTGGAAACTACAAGAACTTGCTAACGATTTTTGCATGCAACGACATTTTCATGGCCAGCGCACATGCGATTGTTCAGCCGGTCTCTGCAAATAGATTTTCGATTGAACAAAAATTCGTTTCAGGTATACTTCTCCTCGGGCTCCGCGTTCGCAGTGTATTCTGCCGTATTTCCCGACAACATAGTAAATGCGAAATATCGCTCACTTTCACCAGAATTGCAGCACGCTATCGCGATTGCCTGTGGTTGGTTCACGGTGCCATTCACATTGATGAACATCAATTTTCTTCATCGATACTGGTCCGTGAGGAGGTCGACAGAGTTTTGTAAACAAAACGACAAGATTTATGTTTTAGCCCCCACAAAATCAAGCTATTTTCGAAACTAAGCTTCGCCATGAAGATCGCACCTTATCCACTCTTAATGGCGGCCCCATGGCACGTTCTCGACAATTTCAATAAGATTTGACCTTTTCCTAGGACTCTCGCAACGTATTACTTTGCCGATAATGCGGTCTGAAAGGCATTTATTCAACAATATATTAATGATCTTGACGACATTCGAATTGGAGACGGATGGGTAGTACTACACTACTGGGTGGGCTATGGTTAGAATTAATTGTCAAAATAAGAAATCCGCAGGAAAACGATAAGATAAATATCTCTGCACTCGTTGTGCTCTTCAATGATTCGGTAATTATTATTGGCAACTTCACTTTGGCGGGAATTCTCTGCACGCTTACGGTCCGGCACATCCGATCTGAGTTTTCGGCAGCCTACAAGTCGTTCCAGTTCAAGATTCTGCGAGCGCTATTCGCTCAGGTTTGTAATTTTCTCTCATTGTCTCAAATCAAAGTTTTGGAAATTTCAGAGTGCAATTCCCATCCTATGCGTGTACTTTCCTTTCGGCTTGGGAGTGACCATGCCACTTCTCATCAATAGCGAGCGCACAAGCGGATTCGGGATATGGTTCACCCTTATCTCAAGTTTCCCGGCAATGGATGCGCTTGTAATTATCTGGCTGATGCGAGACTATCGCGATGGATTAATCTCAATGTTTTTCGCGAACTATGGAAAGGCTGACACATCTTTTTCGATGACGACAACCACTCAAATAATTGTGAAATAGTAATTTCCTACAAACTCTCTGCAAACGTTCTCAATCAATATTCGTTCTCATTTTTGATAAAGATGTTTTGGTGTTTCACTCCATTTCTCTTGTGATTCAAATTACGATAATGGCTTACCGTGACTGCGTATTGTACTTTCAAGATTGCGCCAGTTCTGTGAAAACTTCTGCAAGTAAAAAAGAGAGGTACAAATCTCGATGCTCAATATGTTGAATCATAAAAAAACTGTTGAACGATTAATACATCAACATCGTCGAACCAAGGGCGATGCTGAACTGTGCTGTTATTTCGAGTGAGATGAGGAACGACACGTGATGGGAAGTACGCAGAGCAAACAGAGAAGAAACGAAGAGGAGCAACGAAGCAGTTGCTCATTCTATCACTTTCGTTTCTTCTACTAGTGATGGATCGAATTCTGGAACGAATCTTGCATCGCGGCGGCAACTACAACAACACTCCGGCCAATAACATGGGTTATCCGGCAGGGGTGAGTGAGGCATGGTCTAAGGAATGCTTGAGATTAAGGCTGGCATATGAAGTGATCGCGCTCCTCATTTCGCATTCTCTCTGAACGGTCCGCGCGGAGAGAGAGAGCGCAGAATGAGGAGATTTCTCTTCATATGCCAGCCCTACTTGAGATCGTACTTTCTGGCTTATATATGCCCTTATTTTGATACGACAAATAGCCCTCTCGATAGATTTTCTTGTCGGTCCAATTGAAATTCGTTGTAGCAGGAGCCGTACCAGATGCCTACGGGCTTCAACGGTACCGGCTCGAATCAGTGGGTGAGTAATTGTTTCTGCTAATTCACATAAATATTCGTTTTTCTCGCAGCAACCTCAGCAGCAGCCCTACTACCCATCGGGACAGCCGATGCAGCCGGGAATGATGCAGCAGCCGCATCAGCAGCAGATGGGCTTCATGCAGCCCGTGCAGCAACCTGGGATGATGCAGCAAGGCGGCTGGCCGGGACAGCAGGTGAAATTTATTCAACTCTCAATCAAAAAAATGCAGAGAATCATAAGAAATAATGGAAATATCAGATGGGAATGCAGTTCGGAGGCGGTCAGATGATGGGAGGAGGAGAATATCAGGAAAGTCCGCGAATGCACCACCATCATCATCGAGGACATCGCGTGAGTCCCACTGCACGTGCTTGTGTGATTATTGCGTTGAATTTGAAGCTGTCTCGGTGAATTGTAGGTGTGCATGTGAACGAAAAAAATCTAGGAAGATGACTAAAATTTCAGGGAGGTTTGCAGGGCGGTTTCGGTTTCGAAGATCGGAACCGAGCGGTGATCCCCGGCCAACATGGGATGCTCGTCATCGAAGGGCCCAATGCGCAACAGGAGTTTCAGGTGAACTCCAGATGATGTTCAACGGATTTAAGGTAATTTTCACGAAGCATTCATCATGTGATATTTCAGAATGGAATGCACCATGGCGGACCGAGAAGGGGAAGAGGCAGGCACGGACATCGATTCTAGATCACCATTCGTAATCTTCGTTTTTTTGTTCATTCCCATATTCACATGAGATAAAATTGACTGCTCATTTTCTGTGAGAGCAATATTGAAATCCCGTTTTAACATTATGTTTTGAAACTCCTCATTTATCAAAGGAATCTTCGTTTTTGTAACAATCAATTTATAATAACATTGGATAACAATTTATGTTGGCTGACGTGTAGTCGAGCCTGAACTCTCTTGCTCGCTCTGTTATATTTCTCTTCTTTATTTAAAACTGCCCGATATTTACCTCGCGACCAATAAATACATTGCCCAGATTGAGTGCAGTCTTCATCACGGCCTTCCTGTAGTCGCCCATGCAGAGGACGAGGACGATTGGGTCGACTAAAATGAAAAGAACTAAAGAATGTATGAAAATAAGGCATTACCAATAGGGTAAATGGAGTGCATTCTCGCCATGAGCTCTGGCGAGCAGCGGAGCGTGCTCTGAGAGAGTACAGCAGGTACTCCGTACGCAAGGAACGGTAAATAGAGAAAGATGAACGGAATCAGAATCTGAAAATGATCATGGGCATTTTTTTGGAAAAAAACAACTACTCGCCTGTGCAAACAACACGAAGTACAACTGGTGCTGCAAGCGTCGTTTGTAGTAGCCAGTCTGCAGACTCGAGCGTAGCCGTCTCACAATTCTGATCAGTGTCGTCGATTCAGGTGCAAATAATTTTATTTTTGGAAAACCTGGCAGCTCAAGTTATGCCGCAGGAGAAGCCGAGACCAGGCAATGAGCGCGCTCACAAAACAGTGGAGGTGGCGATTGCGATCCAAAGAACAACGGCGATAGCTAGAAGAATAAGCACTGCACCAACAGCTGAAATGTCCCAGTCCCCTTCTATCTGAAGGAAGAGATGACGTATGTGGAAACCTGAACACTAACATAGCCAACGACCACGAGTAGCTCGGTTGCCGGATATGCGGGAAACGAGACATTATGATGTGCGAGTACATCACGGATCAATATTTCATGGCTGAAATTAATATTAACATTTTTGAAACTCGTGTAGTTAGTTACCGTTTGTCATAGCGGAGCGACAGCGTTGTTCGCGTCCAAACAGCTCCCAGGAAAAACGAAAGAAGGGACAACAACATCGCTGTTGAATCGTCTAGGCGATCAATTATGTAGAACTTTCTGAAATCATTGAGTTCGTTGACTGAGTCTTCTATAACCTACCCCACAACCATGGCTCGGTAGACAAAGTGGAGTGCCAGAATGAACATTGATGCATAGACTAGGCCAGAATACACAGCGAGCAAATACACATGTCGAAACGGCCCATCGTTGTAGGCGACCATGATGCTTCCATCCACAATTACTCTCTAATACACAAACATTTTCCCGCAGAATGAGAATGAATTGAATGAACCGGTTGAATACCCGCCGCCAGTATGGCAAATGCCGAGTTAGAGAAGAGAAACGCTAGGACGAGATTCCGATATCCTATGGCCAGCTGCTTCGAATGACTTAGCACCAGATACAGAGCTAGGCCATTGAAGAGTAGACCGAGAACTAAACGTCGATTGGGTGAGCGAACACAACCAGGATGAAGTACTGCACGCATAGTTGGCTAGATTGTACATGGTCGCCAGCATTTGGAAGCGAACCTTATCTAATGTTATCTTGATCACTCTTTATAGCTGATCCGCATAATCTTTGTTGATCGCCTCGCTCAACGAAAGCAGCTTTTAAAAATTCTCGAGGGACGAGATTTCCGATACGCCAAGTACCGATGGCGAGCTGCTCTCTACTAATACCTTGTTCTTTGTGAAGCAGAGCAGTTTAAACGTGCATTAAAAGTTTATTTATCAGTGTTATTTACATGAAATTGACTATTATTGAACTGATGTTGGAGAATAATATATTATAAGTTCGGTTGCGATACTTGATAAAAAACATGTATGGATTCGTGTTTCAGCGAGATTCTTAATGAACATCCGTAGGCGTCAATCCAAAAAAAGTTTGTTCAGCCTTTTAGGTAAAATCTTGTCGAAGTTACCCTGGCTATTTTCGAAAGTTTATAGGCATTATAGGTATTTTCAACGGCCTATCACGGCGACGGTTACGCAATTTAAAATCTCGAGGAATGGAGTAGACAGTGAAAACGAGAACAACAAACGCCCGCTGGGTACTATCGTCTCTTGTATTCATTCACACTTTTCCTTTTACATACGATATTAAAGATTCTCCGTAGAATCGACACTGAACTCTGTTCTCAATGGAGATAACAATAATCAATGTTGGTGTTCTTTTTAGACTCCATGCTTGTCACGTGTTCTATGAAATTTTCGTGTCGCAAAGATCGACATGATTGTAGCTCGCAAATGATATGTACAATACAATATTTACGATGTCCTGTCTCCCACGGGACACATTTTCAAAGGTAATAACGAACCCACATAATGACATTGTAGAACGTAGACGTGATAATTCACACACCATCTTTCCGATGGTTTGGTTTCTTCTATCGTCTGCCCGCTTTCCTCACCCGCTTCCTATCGTCGATTTGATCGCCATTTCCTTGCAATGCGCTATCGATTATGGAGGAATGTTGGGAAATATTGTTGTGCTGCTAGCAATAATGTGGAGATCGCCTACGAGTTGGGGGTGAAGCGCGAGTATGTCAGAAAAGTCGCTGCACATGCATCGGGTGCTGGTCATGGTTTGTGGTTCTCTTGATTTTGACCCTGACATTTCTCACTAACACCCTCTCATAACATCAGATGTTGACGCTCCAAGCTTATCTCCCGATCATCAACACACTCGCCGTCACTTGCTACGTGATTGGAAAGATCGGCAACCATTCGATAGTGATAGAACACGCACAGCGAGTGGTTAGTAAACAGTATGAATTCGAAAATGCGTATTTTTCAGATATCCAGTCTGATGGCACTGATCAGTCCCTACATCAGCACCTTTAAAGAAGCCGTCCCACGAGTTTTTTCGCAGACAATCTGGAAGCGTAGCTATGTTTATCCCTTGAATCCTAGTGCAAATCCAAAATTTGAAGTCTCTAGCTCAACTTTGAAGCGAGCTATGCGCGCGCAAAGTTTTCCAATAATGCAGGAAAAATCAAGATGCGCGGTGCAAAGGGGAGGGGGGAAGAGGGAGAAGGGAAGGGAGAGGGGAGGAGGGAGCACTCTGTTTGTCTGACTCTCTCGCTCTCTCACCCTCTTCCTTACAGTATTTTCATTGATTCTGCACGTCATTCGTGGTGGGAGCCTTTCATATCACCTCGTGGGACGCCTTCTTTAACATCAAAACGTTTAGGGAGTGAGTTTGTTTCATACTTCTTGTGAATGCCTTGTGATTTCAGATTTGCAAGCTGCCGTGCGAGAAAAGTAAATGTGAAAATCTCGCTAGCTCATTTGGCGGACTGAACGTATTACCAGTGTTACGTCGACGACCTGAAATAGTGTAGCTGAATTGCATCTGAATAGGATTGTCATCCAAAGAATCAGTAGCAGACGAATCAGTTTATTATAGTATTTATTTATTGTCACTTGTACACAATGTATCCTGGTCCATTGAGACTAACAGACTAGCATCTCTGACGTCAAGCGTGTGAGTAATCCCCTCTCTTATTCGTTTGACTTTCTACCGATAACGAGGAAGGGTGGAGTGAGAGCGCTTACACAATACCTTGATTCCCGGCCGCCAACTACTCTTTCAATTTCGCAATCCTTCTATCGAGATAAAAGGCCGTAGCGATTAGCGATTTCCTGCGCTTTCTCGTTAAGTATTATAACCGCCCTCCTCCCTCTTCCACTTTTTATTATCTTTGTGGGCCCATTGCTCCATCGTACGTCATTTCATTTGAGTAATTTTAATATTGCCATGTTAAATAATATTAATTATTATTATGTGTTCGTTTTTCGAATAGAATAGCTCGTTTGAAGATGGAAACGGAGAAGAAACCGCTGGAAGAAGAGGATCTGGCGACTTCAATTTATGAAGTTCCGAAAAAGACGAAGGCGGGCAAGGAAAAGCCACTATTTGAAGAGGAATGGAGCAGCGTTCGTTCTCGCTTTTCACATTATTCTTAGCCGCATTTTTCCTTTCAGATCTACCCCGGCGAACTCGTCATCAATGCCTTCTACTTTCCTACACCGCTGAAGAAGCGAATACCAACGAGCAGCATAAGTGGCATCTACTATAGGTTGGTTTATTTCGAAATATTTGGACGTTCGACTTCATTGTTCCATTATTGTGCAACCTGAGTGCTCCATGTTTCTGTAATTATGCTATCGTTTAGCCAACCATAACTGGACACTTTATGTTTTCAAGGTTGCAAGACGGCATTCCGTCGATCGGCGACACGAAGATGTGGGGCATGTCCTTCTCGCCGTGCTGGTGGGCCTGCGATATGAAGAGGTGAGCAAATTAGATTCATGATCTTTGATCTTTGGGAAACGAGACCCTTCGAGGAGCAGATTACCTGCTGCAAACATTCTACAGCTATCAATTTATCTCATCGTAGACAATTTTGAAAAAATATTGAACATTGGCTATTTTTGAATATAGGAATTTTTTTAAGGAAATGGCGCAGCAACGAAGCTGACGCTGCGCAGAAGGGCACCGCCTACTACGATGTGGTCATCGATTGCGGCGAGACGACGATGAAGGTCTGATCATTGATCTTTGGAAATCCGCAATCGCCTATAACTAGACGCGTTTCGATATCTTCGTGTACGCTTTTTCTGGCGGAATTGATTCGATTAGCGAGGGACAAGGGCGAGGCGAGAGGGCTAATCCGATTTAGAGGGGAGAGTGAGAGAGATTAGGCGAGTCATTTTACGTCTCGCGCCTCTAGCGGAGCGGTTGGCGCGCGCCCGTAGGGCGCAAGCCGACCGCGTAGCGAAATGGGGCGAGCGTAGCGAGCCCCCCGCCCCCGGCAGGGGCCGCCGGAGGCCTAGCGGCCGG